>JAOWBW010000915.1:0-106965 GCA_026119855.1 Campanula takesimana
AAACCATAAGTATCATATTATGAATTCATGGCTGAATAATTCCTGCAATATCATTATGCTTGTGAACTGACTAATTTTGGGTTCTCTATATATCTTCGTAGACCGATTAGGAAGGGGTTCCACAGACACATTTCGAGAAAACCAACATCTTTAAGCAATTTGGAATAGATTTTGAATTATGTTTTCTTCTTTTCCTTTTTTTAAATATTATTATGCAATTTTTGCCTCAACGGTAGTTTCCTTCTAGCATTCGCAAGAGGAAAAAATAAGCTTATAACAACAACAAATCCATGCCAAAACTTACGATTACTCAAAACTGTCCCTAAAGAAATCTAAAAACCAAGTATCAAGCAACAAGTCCCTCCATCCCATAACGATAGTCTCATTTGACGATTCAAACATCCTAGCAAACTATTTTTTATTTCCATCACTTCCCTTGATGAGGTTTAATTATTACTCCCTTACTCTCTCTTCTTCCTTTATTGGCTCTCATTCTTACCTCGCTCCTCTTCTTTCCTGGTTGGCAATTTCGGAAGATTAATGATTTTAACCGAAAAGGTTTTGAAAGGAGACTATCCTTCTAGGACAAACAATATGCTAAATGGGACCATCATTATGGACAGAAATAAAATAATTCACTTTGTCTGTAATATCCCATCCCACATCGGAAAGATATGGGTTTGATTGTGATATATAAGCATCCACTATACTACCATTGAGCATCAATAACATCATGGACTTTTGGGTAGGCCTGTGGTAAGCCAAGTGGACCCAAGTTGTTTGTGCTCAGTGGGCCAATGTGTGGTGCTTATGTAGCGGGTCGGGCCTGAGGGCTCGGGTCGTTACTAATGGTATCAGAGCGGACCCCCGGCCGTTAGGCTTGCGAGCTCGCTCGGGGGGACGATCTGGGTATTGTTTGGGCCTTGACGGGGATGGCAAGGATTTAAGTGGGGGGATTTGTAATATCCCATCCCACATCGGAAAGATATGAGCTTTGATTGTGATATATAAGCCTACACTATACTACCATTGAGCACCAATAAATCTATGGACTTTTGGGTGGGCCTGTGCTAATGCTAAGCCAAGTGGACCCAAGTTGTTTGTGCTCAATGGGCCAGTATGTGGTGCTTATGTAGCGGGTCGGGCCTGAGGGCTCAGGTCGTTACACTGTCCATCTCAAGGAATGAATCAAGTACTTCTCAAAGTCAATGATTCTATAATTGATAATTTATGTCATACTACCTCGGTGCAGGAATAAATGTTGTCGTTTTTTGTATGTTAGTACAAAAGAACTTTGAACAATAATTTTAAGTTAATGCAATCATTCTAATGAAATTTAAAAATTATTATTGATAGTATTTATATTTGTGTATCAATAACAAGTTTTACAATTTTATTAGGACAATTAAATCAACTTAAATTTATCGCTCAAAGTTCTTTCGTACTAACGTTAAAAAAAGCAGGGACATTTATTTCGGGACAGCGAGAGTATTTCTCTAGCAATAGAGAATGAAAGTATAGCTGTTTCAACTAAACCAATAATTACAAAGAACAGTAAAATGCATAATAATTCATCTATTATACCTAAACACTGAATTAACTGAGCTAAACAATGATAAAATTATCAAGAAAAGTAAAAAAAAAAAGCAAATGAGCAATTAAAATGAAATATAAGATTGGAGGGGAAAAAAAGAGAGGAAGTGAGTGAAGTTAATACCTTTTAAGCCAATCGAGGAATAAATCCCACAAACCCATTGCAAGAAATGGGTGTGTATGCAGATGAATTTGTGTCTAGAAAGGAACCCTGATTTTTTAGTTTTCTTGAATTCTCAGAAGGGAAGAAGAAGGGCAAAAGTGGGGAAAAACTTGGCAGACGCCGTGGGGGTGTTTGTTCATACAATCATTTTAAGCACATTTTTATACGTTCACGTGGCTCTCATGTTAATTTTGGAAGTTTGAGTATAAAGTACTCTTGATGTCTTTTTTATTTTTGTAATTCTGATTTGGATTTTATCTTAGAAATTAGTTTATATATTGTATATATTTAGATTAGAATTATTTTAAGATATAGTAGTATTTATCTTACGAATTAGTTAAATTAGAATATTATTGATTTATTTAACTAACCTACTAATGTTTATCTTTGGTAAGTTAGTATTTTGTATTTTAGTAAAGATGGACTCTTGTTTACCAAGGAATGGATCGGCTATAAAGGGAGAGGAAATCAGGCTTGTTCATGACGGATTTCCTAACCATTCAAAGAGAGAAATCAAGTTTTTCATAAAGAGTCTTTCTTGTCCTTGAAGTTGGTTTATGATCAAGATCCAAAGTATTCAAGGTTCTTTGCAATTGTTCTTGTATTGAGAACATATATTGCTGATCCTATTTGGCCTTGAAGCTTTGATCCAAGTCTTTTTTATTCTTCAAGGTTGTTTTGTGTTTTATTAGTTCTAGGAGTCTAGAACTTATTTGGTCTTTTAATTATTTTTATTTCTTTCATTGTAATCGTTTTCTATAACTTGTATTTTGCAAGTTTTTGATTAATGAAAGTTTTCCAGCAAGCATAGTCTTGCTGAAGTGTTTAAAATCATGTTTATTTATCCCGCTGTGTTTTTCTGTGTTTTTACTGAGTTTCTGTCCGTGGACAGTTGTCAGGTCAGTTGTGTTGTCACTTGTGTTATCATCCTTGATCACAAGTGTCCTGACAAGTGGCCGTTCCAGAAACAGTCATAGCCACATTTCTTTCAATTGGCATCACGAGCCTTCTCTCGACATTACTGAGAGTCGATCCTTGTAGTAGCCATAATGGACCGTAAACAAAACAAGCTTTTGGTTTAATGATTGTGTTTGAAAATATGAGAATGGAAGAGAATGAAACCATCAATGATTTTTCTTCTAAATTGATAAACATTGCAAATGAGTTATATGTGTTAGGGGAATCCATCTCTAATTCTAGACTCGTAAGCAAAATGTTAATATCTATGGTAAAAGATTCTGAAGTGTCCATAGACGAGGACGATGCAACTTATGAAGAGCTTCACAATACCTTTATTGAGCTCCATACTGAATGGATAAAACAGTCGAAGCAAATAAAGACGTTCAAGAGTTAAATGATAAACTCATCACTGAAATTATAAGTTTAAGATCTGAGTTTGAGCGTATGAATCAGGAGAATGATAGTAAAAAAGAGTCCATAGCCAATTTGGAAGTTTTGCTTACAAAAAGGATATCGAGCTTGAAAATGTCAAAACTGATTTTACTAAAACCAATGCCACTTTGTCTGGGCTAAATTCTAATAAACCCAAGCTTGATGAAGTTTTTACTATTGAAAAACCTGAATAGAATGGCTTAGGCTATGGTGCTCCCAATTTTGTCAAAGAAGGTGAGTGTTCTTCTAAAGTTGAACATAAATCTCTTGTTAAATCTAGAAAACTTAGGAAGAGGAGATATGTTTGTCATCATTGCTTTGCTCCTGTTCATATACGACCATTTTGTTATAAGCTGAAACAAGAACTTGGCTTGAAAAAGAATGGTGGTCACTTGAGCAGACAGTTGAGTGCACAACCTGCGCGTCATCTGAACAGACAACCCAAGGCAGAATCAAAAGCCACTTGGGTAAAGAAAAAAGACACCAAATATCAGGTGGTGTTCATAGCCCTTAAGAACATTTTTGGGGATCCTGGTACTTTGATAGTGGCTGGTCCCGCCACATGACTGGATCACTTGAGCACTTTAGTGACTATGAAACTTTTAATGGTGGAAAAGTCAAATTTGGTGGAGGAGATCAAGGAAAGACAATTGGGAAAGGTACACTGAAGGTAGAAGGTTTGCCTAGTTTGCACAATGTGTTGCATGTGGATGGTTTAAAAGCAAATTTGATAAGCATAAGCCAATGTGTGATGATGATCTACATGTCAAGTTTGATAAGAAGACGTGTGAGGTCTTCGATGATTCAAACAGATGTGTTTTGAAAGGAGAAAGATCCTCAGATCATTGTTACAAGTTGGTTAAAAATATTTCATGTCTTAAATCAGTTTTTGATAATGCTCCTGATCTTATTGTCAAATCTGTTGAGAATTGTGTTACAGGGTGTACAGGACGACATGATCTGGTTAATGATGAATCTGAACCAAAGAACTTAAAGGAATCTGCAGAACTAGCACTTGTGCAGACATATGATACACCAGCTGAGTAGACAACTGGCATCACAAGTGGTTAGACAGTAGCTAAAAGAGGTTCAGATTCTGAAACTGAAGAAGCATTTGACCTGAATGAAGGAGCTGGTGTGATCAGTTCTGAAGATATTCCGTCCAAGATACAGGGAAATCATCTAACTTCCCAGGTCATTGGGGGAGTGGATGAAAAGAGAAAACCAAGAGGAAAGGAGGTCAATCATCATGACCTTGCAGGTTTGGTATGCATGAACTCTATGTACCATCAAGTAAGTTCATGTTGTTTTGTTGCCAATGATGAATCTAATTCAGAGGCATTTCTTATGGCTTTTGAGGGGGAGTTAATCATTGTTCCAAAAAGCACCAATTTTAGTATTTTGGAAATAAGTTGGGTTCTTGGGAACATACATTTGTTTCACTATTAGCTGCTGAATCAAAATGTGTAGCAGTTGGTAGTAGGTGCACTAATCTCTTTAATGGAATTAAAGGTAAAATTTTATCTTTCTTTTGTGATGCTAAGGGTACCATAGAGATAATAAAAGACTCTGTTCAATGTTCTAACCCTAAGCATCTTGATTTTAGGCTTCACTTTGTTAGAAATATTATTGAACGAAAAATCATTAATCATCAAATTGAGGTAAATAATAAATGATTGAATGATATTTTCATAAGGCCGTTGTTTTTCGAGAGATGCTTTTCTCTCGGAGTGTGTGAGTTCAGTTGATCGCACAAGTGTGCTGACAACTGTCTGCATCTCTGTCTAATTGTATATTACAGAAAACACCAAAAAAAAAAAGAAAAAAAATATGCATTCATGCTTTGCACGATTATCTCTTGTGATCACTTGGTTGACTTATTCCCGTGACTTTGTGTTTGACCCTTGAATGTGAGACCCTTCTTAACTTGATAATAAAAATTATCTTGTTAATTCCTTTGTGTTGTTTATCATGGAGTGGGCATTTAATCTAAGGTTACGGGGAAAACAAGCTGCCTCTTATCTTTGAAGTCACTACTCATTTAGGAAAAATGCCGACATTGTACAAAAATACATCACTTAAGGAAAAAAGTATGATGACACTGTATTGTGAGATTGAAAAGCTCCTCCCTGTAATTGATTCAATGCCTCAAAAGGAAGTTTTCTAGAGGCTACATGATTGAATGACATCTCATTGAATTCATCTGTGTTAAAACCGGGCAATTGGATATGTTGACTATACCATATCACACCCAATTGAGATTAATCTCCACTATGTGTGCTTGTTAGGCATAACTTAAAATTAGGATTTATTTGGCCTCGTGAAAATTTTATTTTGTTGATTATTATTTTCATCTAATTGTAGGCTAATCATTTCTTGATTAACAATATGTTTAATGAGTGTGTGCCCAGGTTTATGTGCAAATGAAATGTGAACAGAACAATCTTTGGGGGTTCAAGTGGATATTATCTTCTATGGTATTGTAATGGGTCATAAAATCCAGATAAAATTTTGCTTTTTGAATTCATGTTCTTTGGCCAATTTGATCCTCCAAAAGGTTAGGTTGCCTTGACTTTCTTTGTTCCTGAACTGAGTGCTTTCTTTCTAGCTATAATCAGCACCATTGATCTCTTCTCTCTCTCTGGAAATTATAATTTTTTTGTGAGAATGTCACCCCTGCAGTTGTCTATGCTGTTGTTCTGGAAGTTGTGTGCACATCTCTGCACTCAACTGGTTGCACAACTGTGTAGTTGTTCTCTTCTTCTCCAAAAATTCTATAAGTATTGCCTTCTTCCACTTTTTCCTCTGTCACTGATCCTCTGAAGCTGCAGCTCTGATCATAATTCACAAATGGGTTTCTTAAGATATCTTCATAATGTGCGCACATTTTTTTTCCCGAAAATATCTAAAGAAAAGGGGGAGAATAGAGAGATAGTCAATCAATAGAGATTATGATCATCAATGGAGATGCAGAAGATGATCATCAAGAGAATATAATCCATTTAGGGGGAATTTCTAATGCAGGGGAGAGATTGTGGTGTCCAATTAAGGGGAGCAAGCTCGAGTTCCTAATGCTGTTAATGAAGATGAACTGAAGTTCAATAGGTGAAGATTGAGGTTTGAGTTTCTTGTGCTAACTTTGTTCATACAGGTTTTAAATCAGAACCACAAAAATAAGGGGAGATTGAAAGAGTATAAAATACTCTTGACATCTTTTTGATTTTTGTAATTCTGATTTGGATTTTATCTTAGGAATTAGTTTATATATTGTATATATTTAGATTAGAATTATTTTAGGATATAGTAGTATTTATCTTAGGAATTAGTTAAATTAGAATATTATTGATTTATTTAACTAACCTACTAATGTTTATCTTTGGTAAGTTAGTATTTTGTATTTTAGGTAAAGATGGACTCTTGTTTACCAAGGAATGGATCGGCTATAAAGGGAGAGGAAATCAGCCTTGTTCATGACGGATTGCCTAAGCATTCAAAGAGAGAAATCAAGTTTTTCATAAAGAGTCCTTCTTGTCCTTGAAGTTGGTTTATGATCAAGATCTAAAGTCTTCAAGGTTCTTTGCAATTGTTCTTGTATTGAGAACATATATTGCTGATCCTATTTAGCCTTAAAGCTTTGATCTAAGTCTTTTTTATTCTTCAAGGTTGTTTTGTGTTTTATTAGTTCTAGGAGTCTAGAACTTATTTGGTCTTTTAATTATTTTATTTCTTTCATTGTAATCGTTTTCTATAACTTGTACTTTGCAAGTTTTTGATTAATGAAAGTTTTTCAGCAAGCATAGTCTTGATGAAGTGTTTAAAATCGTGTTTATTTAATCCGCTGTGTTTTTTTGTGTTTTTACTGAGTTTTTGTCCATGGACAGTTGTCAGGTCAGTTGTGTTGTCACTTGTGTGATCATCCTTGATCACAAGTGTCCTGATAAGTGGTCGTTCCCAGAAATAGTCCTAGCTACAAATCTTTCAGAAGTGATATTAGACCATCCACACAATGCTATCCCACTTTCATTCCCTACTTTAACACTCCATCTCGTCTTCTCTCTCATCCACCTAATAATTTAACTACATATTTATTTAACCACCCTACAATGGTTAGATGAATTAAATTCATCTCACTCCCAACTCATCATTCTATACCCCACCACTTTTATTATATTTATATTCTTTGTTTTTATGATTAGTAAAATAATTATAATAATAATAATTATTATTATTTATAATTTAAAAAATACTTCACACTTAATTAATTATTTGTAATTGTAATTAAATAAATACGAGAAATGACGATAATTATTATTAAAAATAAGAAAAGTTACAATAAACTTAGCTCGCGAAACAAGTAATGAAAGACAAATAAGTATACGACACATAGACTTGACTCACACTACAATAAATTATTAAATCACGCATTTCTGAACTTTGCCCATATGTGCTTGACTAGATCCTTCTGCAATTTTTGATGAGCTCTTGGATCACGAAATTCCGATCTACTACATACATGATATGCAAATGCAGGTAATACCTCAGTCGAGAATGGTTGCTGTGTACTAGACCCACTTGCATCGGATTGATCCTGATAGTCAAGCCAATTCTGAGAATACTTATCCTGTTCATCCTCAACAATCATATTATGTAATATGATACATGACCTCATGATGATAGCCAAGTTGTCTATCTCCCACATTCGAGCTGTTTCTCGAATGATTTTAAATCGAGCTTGGAGCACTCCAAATGCACGTTCTATATCCTTCCAACAACCCTCCTGAAATTCCAAATAGCTTATCTTCTTCACTTTGAGGAAGTCTAACTGATTTGACGAAAGTCGGATAAGAAGGGTAGATACCGTCAGCAAGATAATACGCATATTATACGGACGTTGATTCACAAAGAAATTGACTCGTGGAGTATTTCCTTGTTCAAGATCATCGAACACTGGCGATCGGTCCAGAACATTTATATCGTTCAATGTGCCCGGACATCTGAAAAAGGCATGCCAGATCCATTAATCATGAGTGGCAACTGCTTCAAGAATAACCGTGGTGGTTCCCTTATCACCTCTAGTAAATTGACCTTCCCAAGCAGTAGGGACAATTTTTCCATTCCCAGTGCATGCAATCAATACTCCCGATCATCCATGGGAACCCCCACTTCTCACTAACTGCAAGTATTTTTTGCAGGTCATCTTCATTTGGGGCTCTCAAGTACTTTTGCATGCAGTTACATCACAGGGAGGATTAAATGAGCAATGCTCATTACAGTATTCCGTAATCTTACCCCAAAACGCATCGCCTATCTGATTATTTCCGACAACACTGTCTATTCCAAATTTAATATACCCATTAAGTAGCACTAAATTATCTGTCGTGCTCCATTTGGCCCTTTTTTTACGAGTAGAGGTTGGACACTCTGCAGTGGGAATAGCTTCACTACCACCGCTCATGCTAATGTTGAGCCTAAAACGAGGGCTTAGTTTATAAACCGCAAGTGCATGGTTTGTTGTAATATAGATGCGTGCAAGTACGGGTCGATCCCACGAAGACAAAGTTACTTAGAAAAAATATTTTCTTTTTAAGAAAATGATAAATAAAAGTTGATTGGGGGAAAATAATGTTTGTCACTATCTAGAATGAATTGCAAACTACTCTAACTTTAGATTAAAACTCTTATGATGAAGAAATTCTCGGGATTGGAACTCGAATAATATGCATTCATTAAATACTCATGCTCTTTTAGATTTAAGTTTCATTTTAAAATCAAGGATGGTACGCTAGGTTGTGCCAACTTCTTATGACCAAGGCTTAAAACACACGTATTTTAATACTAACGCAGCCTTTCTCTCGATGGTTCCGTTCATTAGTAAAAACCCATTAAGTTCATGAAAATCCACGTACTTTCCATTCAAGGAGCATCCATAGGGCATTAATATACTCTCGTGATTAATAGAAACCTAGTTATTTCATATGGTTCCGTTAGTCGAGATTCACCGCTAGGTCCTTCTCTCGACTAACTAAGATTCATACGAAACATGGACGTCATCATGGTTGTAGGCGTTTTGATACAATATGAAGAAATTGTTTTAAGATGAAGAAAAGAAGGAGAGCATGATTATTATAATGAACATATAAGGTTGAGTTTCCAACCCCAAGAACAAAGGGGATTACTCACAGGCCATCAATGTTATGATAATAAAGAAATAACAATAAGACATAAATAATAAAAAGAAGGGAAAGAGAAACTTATTCTTATGATTAATGACTGAAAATAATCTTCGACACCTTTCAAACTTCCAAGTACAAGAACACTAAGAACAATTGATGATCCTTACGATTTAATGATGTTTTTTGGAATGTAGTTTATGCTAGAGTATTGTTACAATGGTTTCTGGATTTTTCTAGATGGTTTACAATGCTTAAAATGCCTTCTTAAATAGGTCTTGGGACCAAAAGATATGCTTATTCCCGGAACAATGCCAAAAGGTGCCTTTTAGAAGGAGATGATTCAGAACAGGTACATGTGAGGTTCGGCCGGGTGTTAATGGAGGTCCGTGTTAGTGTTGGTGCCCTAGGCACGTTTATTTAAATGTTATGTATGTTATCGTTTTATTCATATTAATAAAGAGATATTTTGATTATTATTGTTGTTCATGTTTGCTTATAATAATCTCCGTCCCTAATACTTGTAAAGCACTAGTATAAGTCTAAATGACCATGGGATGATCATGTTAGACTTATGGGTACTTGTTGGAGAACAAGGTACTGGACATGATCCGCTCTATGATATTTATGTCATGGTCAATGTCATATATAGATCTCGTATTAGTTATGTTATTTGAATCCTTAGACATGAAGTTATTATAGTCTTCTAGTTGATGAACATTATGTTTGACATATTCAAACGCTACCTTTAACCAGGTAGTTATAAAGGGTATGATTGGCATAATCGGATTCATGTAGGGAAGAGTAATAAGCTAAATGGATTTGTCCCTCTTCGTAGAGATGTCAATCTTGGGCCTCTCGTAGAATGATGTTGATGAAATGTTTGGCCAAACTCAAATGAATTGATTGGATCAATGTCATTTGGATTATCAACATATTCGGAATCGAGAAAGTATTGAACAAATACAAGTTGACTCAATGACCATGACTTGTGTTCAATGACATCATGGACAAAGGGATTGTGACATGTTCTATAAGGAATACGAACTTGTATATAGTTACACTATTTGGGTAGGTATGACAGTTTTCTAGAACCTAATCATATCTTATGGATTTATGTTTAAACCCATTGCCAACTTAGTTTAATCCTATAGGGTCACACACAAATAGAACGAATCCTAAAGGACTTAATTAGAATTTGGGTCGAAGGGCCTTTAAGGGACTTTTAGGAATTTAGAGGAGAAAACAAGAAATCTGGAAAAAGGGGAGGGTCCGGGCGGACCTATGTAAGGACCTGGTCGGACCTTACATAGGACTAGGCCGGCCCTCCTTCAATACCCGGGCGGACCTTGTGTTTTCGGCCTGGGACTTTCCTAATCCGATTTCTTGCTGGTTTGACTACTTATTACCTATTTGGAATAGGAGAAACAAGTATAAAAAAAACCTCTAGTTGCCCTAATCAGTCCATAGCATTGTGTGAGCCTCCAAAGAGTTTGAGAGGGTTATTTCTTGTTCTAAGATCCAAAAAGTGAAGAACAAAAATATCACAGAAATTCCATGTAGTTCTAAAACAATTGTGAAAGCGTGTTTCACAATTTGGTCTAGCAACCAAGATCAAGAAGAGTTCTTGATATTCGTTCGTGGTGTGGATAACAATAGAGGGTGAAGCTTATCATCTCCATAGTTCGTGTTCTTTCTTTTGTTCGTGATCAAGTTTCAAAGTTCCACCAAGAATCGAGGTTGTTAATCAAAGGCTTCAAGGGTTAGTATTCTAGTATTCATTATGCTAGTATTTGATATAATCATATGAATGGATCTATGGGCTTTGGGTTTCCATGAAAATTTAAATGCTTCATTCCGCTGCGCATGATTCTAGGAAAACCAACAGTCCGTCCGGACCAAGTCTTCAGAAAACACCAATCTTCAAAGGGTCCGGCCGGGTATAGGGGTTGGTCTGACCGGACCATGGTCTTCAGAATTTGGGAATCTCTTTTTGCATAGGGTCCGGCTGGGTATAGGGGTTGTCCGACTGGACCTATGCTTTTTGTTGCTTTTGTTCTTTATTTTCTTTGTGTACCAAGCTCCCAAGCATTCCAAGTCATTACTCATATCCTATTTTGCTCCGAATGTGCCTAAATCCTGTCCAAAACATATAACTATATCACCAAGCAAATTATATCCGCAAAATAATATAAAATTAACTAAATAAATCTAGGATTTGAGATAAAAAGATAAGTAAATTATACTATAAATGACTATAAAATAGTCATTTATCAGCTAACCATATCCACTTGTGCTGAAAATTCTGAAAATTCTAATGCTGCAGAATTTCCAACATTTTCATTTCTCATTGGCATGTAATAAGGGGGTGGATTACGATTATAAGACCACCTACAATGGGAGTTGAAAAGTGGAATTAAATGGAATTTTATTTAGTTGAACTCCTCCAATGGAAAAATGAAAGTGGGTGGGATGAAATTGGAAAATGAAATGTTTCATTTGACTGAAAAAAAGGGACCCAGCTTGGACACGTGACGGCAGCGGAGTGGGTGAAATTGGCGCGTGCCTCACACGCACCTGACAAGGCGTGTGAGGTTCCAAGAAACAGCCTTTTTTCTTTTTTTTTTTTTTTTTTTTTGTGATTGGGACACTTGTCCAAACCCATTGGCTCTTGATATTCTCGGATATATTTTCTATCCTAAATTATTTGAGCTGAATTATCACCGAGTAAATTAATTTAAAATTTTTTTTTCACCAAAATTCATAATTTTCCCCCTATAAATAGATGCAAGTTTCATTTGATTTGGACACAAGAAAAAACCCCTCTTTTCTCAATTATCCTGCTTGATTTTAACCCTTATTAAAAAAAAAAATCATCATCCTTTTAGTGAAATGGATTTTAATAATAACCATTTCAATACTCAAAATTCAAGTAATTATCCACCAAATTACTACAATCTTAATGATTCTCGATTAGAGAATCAATCTTCCAACCAACGACGTCCTCAAAATGTACCAAATCATTTTTTTCAACCAAATCTCATGCCTTCAGTTGTGCCAAATTGGCATCCATATTTAATGATGCAATTTCAACAACCTCCACCCCCTTATGGGAGTATAGCATAGGTGGCGGCTTGATTTTGTGGATCGGTAAGTTTTGTGAAAAACCTGTTTTACATTAAGCATAGGAAAAACGTCTTTGACAAAAGACGCTGACGCTTTTTCAAAAAACAAGCGGTGACATTTTCGTAAATAACTGAAATCATCATAAATGGCAAGTGTTAATATTACAAAGTGTCAGTAATTCAAACTGGCGTTTATAAACATTAGAATTGACACTTTTCATAAGTGCCAATGTTGGTGTTTAAAAGTTTCAGCCATTACGCTGGCACTTTTAAATATTAATACTTGCACTTATTAAAGTGGCAGTGGTAGTGTCAATAAGTGCCAGTGCACACGGCTGACACTTTTTTACATTACCACTGGCACTTACGATTAGCGCTAAACAACTTCCCTTTAATTAAAAAAATTCCACCGCATCATTTTAAAAACATGTTGTACGCGAAACTTAGGGAAAACACGTTTTTCGCAGTTTCTCACCAAAATAAAAGGGTTTGGTGTTATTCTTGGGGGTAAATATAAAGTCACAAAAAGTGCCACAAAATTTGATCTATAAAATGATGTGTAGATTTTATTGGTGTTTTTAATAGAGTGTGCCGGGTCCACTATCGATGTAACCAATAAAATATCTGTTGGAAATTGGTTGTGTAAATATTGGTTTGACCAATATTTTACCATATTTCTAGTGTAATTGCATTTAATAAAAATGGAAATAACTTTCAAATTATTAATCTACGTTCGGAGTAGATTAACGTGGTATATTTATTTTCTCAAAACTAATTTCGGGTGAATGAGAAATTAATTGTTAAAAGTGGCAACTTAGTGTAAATGGTTGAAGAGAAATGGGAATGGAACTCCCATATCCGACATTGCTAAGAAAGGGAAAATGAAGGCATTATATTAATGTGGACATCTAAGGAGGAGTCATCAAATGGTTCCCTCCTTGGGCCAACCAAGTGGAACATAAGGCCTCCATGCAACTAGTCGCCTAAATGTGCCAATTTTGGACTAGCTCCAAATTGACACATGACCCGCGAAGCGCACGAAGGGCGGAATGGGCGTTTTAGGGCGCACTTTGCACTTCGCATCGGTCGCTGTGGAGCCTTAAACTTTTGGCAAAGTTGGGCTCGATGGTGGTCCAGTCCGTGGGTGGTTTGCTTGGGCTGTTTCGGTCCATTAGTGCGGGTTGGGCTCGGCTGAGCTTGTCTTCCTGGTTGTGGGTTTGGGCTTGGGGCGGCCCAAGATGGCGCATGGACCAGGAAGCTTCTAGGCGGATCGGAGCGGAAAGGGACGCGACGGATGGGTTGTAACCACCGGGGCAACCCGCGACCCGCGTCCCTCCAGCGAGCAGGTCGTCTGTTTGGGCCGATCCAATAGATCTCCACCCTCCATCAGAATCTGATCCAACGGCCCTAAATCTACCAGCCACCAATTGTGCCTATTCCCTAAAGGCTCCTCACCTCTTCAAAATCTATATAAAGGACCCCCTTCCTCCACATTTCATCATCCAAAAATCCAAGAGCACTAGAAAATAAATCCGTGCTCTGCACGGGAGCTAGAACACCTAATGACATTATGGTGAATTTAAATTGTCTTTTTTTTTTTTTTTTTACTTTTTTAAAAGATCATGTTATTGCTAAAATTATTTGATAATGAAATTTAAATTATTTATTTGAAGGTTAAACTAGATTTGTTAGTTATACTCCTTCCATCCTAAACTTTTTGTTAATAATTTCCGTTTTGAATTTCTCCTAAGTTTAATTACTGATGAAAGTAAATTTCTCTCCTAAATTGCTAAATAGTTATAATAATGCGGGTATATTTTTGTAAAATATTTAATATACTCCCTTCGACCCACCCGAATTAGGATTTTTGGGTTGGGCACGGGGATTAAGGAAAAAGTGTTAGTGGAGTAGTTATTGTGAGTATGAAAAGTAAGTAGGAGAGAGACAGTGGGGTAGAGAATAATGAGTGGAAAGTTGTTGTGAGTGTGAATGTGGGTCCCATTAAATAAAATATTTCCATTTTTGGGGTGTCCTAATTCGAATGGGACACCCAAAATGGAAATTTGTTCTAATTCGAGTGGGACGGAGGGAGTATACACTCAATAACATATGTGAGAAGCTATGAAAAGTTATGAAATGAAGACCCGTTGCTTACTACTTAGCCCTAACTACCTATATACTCCTTTCGTCCGAATTGATATGTTAGATACAATAGCTATTGTAGTTTTCTCTAAATATTTGTAATTAACTAAATCTTAGTAATTAACTGCAATAATTTTACATACTCTATTAACTTAACAAATTCAACATACCTGATGTCCTAACATTATAATTGGATGTGGTACCAATTTCATTATCCAATAGTAAATTTCTTTTCCTAGAACTATTCGTCCGTTGTGATGTACGCAATGATGAATCTGTAAACAAAATAAAAGTTTGAGGATATGGAAAATTGCATGTGTGTTTAGTGTGTATATATATATATACATGTGTGTGTTGTGTGTGCCGCTTGTGTGTATAGGTTAACTACCCAAATTTCCCAAATTTGAATATTATTCTTAAACTCTGCAAGAGACTTTAGTTATATGGAAGAAACCTGACTTCAAACCTGATTGGCCGAAAAAAATTTCTCGTCCATCTTTCGACATGCTTGTTCCTTCCTTCTCTTTTGCTTGTAAATTTGAACTTCATTTTTTATTATTTTTCTCATCAAATAAGCACGCTTCATAGCACGATTTTTTTAGCAATTTCTTTTGAAGGAATACCTACAAAAATTAATATAACAACAAATACAATAGTTAGTATATAATGCATGAAATATTGAAATATAATATTATATTACCGATATGGAGGGTTGATAAATCATTGCATCCTCTTCTTCCCTTTAGCTTCATTTATGTATAAAAAAGTATGAACAATGAAATTATCCTTGTATCTAAAATGAGAAGGGTGTCTTTTTGGTAGAGTTGAGAGCTTTAAAAGTACTATTTGATAAATAAATGTTTGGTTTTTATATTTTTGTAGTAGTCTTTAAAGTTGAAGAGTCTTATAACTTATGAGATCATGAATGCAAGTCATATTAATAATATGTAAGTTAGAGACTTTTTATATGTTAGCATAAATGCAAGTCATATTAATAAAATGTAAGTCAGAGACTTTTTAGATTTTAGCATTATTTATTACAATGGTTCATCTTATCTTTTCATTTTCTATGATTTCAAGTTCGCTTGATACTTTAAACTTTAAGAATTCCATCATAATTCAATGGTTTTGAATAATGTGTTGTCTCTTGGAATACATGAAAGGATCAAAGCCATTGAATTATGAAAATTTGAATAGTCAAAAACAAAAAAGTCACTTCTTAATGAATTGTTCTTTAATGCATCCAAACCCTACCTAGTCTAATACTTTATATATAAGAGTATATGTCTACCTAGTCTAATACTCTATATATAAGAGTATATATTCTATTAGATATGAATTTGTTCTTATCTTCTTATAGAGTCACTAAATTACCTACTATCATATCTATGGATATTACCTATTATTTTTACCTAGGTAGGAGAATGCCAAAAGCCTCCATGATTCCAAAAGTCATATTACATGGCATCATCTAAATCAATATAAACCTATATTTGGCTTACGTGTCATTCCCAATGTAAGTTTCACCAACTTTAAAATACTATAGTATAGATTTCAAATTCTCTAAAGCATCCAAGTTGTAGTAGTCTTTGCATTTCAAGTCCAAGAAGATCCCGAGTATCAATTTGTTCGCCCGAAAGTTTCAGAGTCGTTGTGCTGCGTTCTGAAATTCCGAAAGACGTTGTATCTTGGAGACAATTGCCGTAGACAGTAAGCACTAGTATACGGGGCAATATTGTCTTACGGAGAAAGAGTCCTACTCTTGCCTCGACTTTAATTATTTATTTATTAAATAATTTTCCGTCCCCGTTATTATTTTATTTTAAGCCATATTTTCTAATTACACCCCATTTTTGCCAACAATATCGTCACCTCATTTTGTATCCATCATTTCATGAACTTCTTTTGTGCCCCTATCATTGCCCTATTCCTAGGCACATTTATAATCTTGTTTGTCTTATTTTAATTTATAAAATTTGTTATTTTGAAGTCTTACTTTAATCTATAAAATCAAAAAAATGATTTTTAATTATTTTTTAAGTAACGAGCCTCACTTATCATACTCACTTATCAAATTGTTAATATTAGTTTAGTCTTTCTAACGTGAGTCCCTAAAGGTAGATGTTAAACTTTAAAATAAAGTAGTTTAGTGTATTTATTAAAAATATTTTAACTCAGTTATTTCCATCATAGAAAAATAATTTGTATATAAATAAACTTGCATGTTAAGAAACTTAACATGTGCCCTTAGAGCACACGTTAGGAAAACCGATAAATTAATCTTAAATTTTCATCCAAAATAACAACAAAAATCGGGGAACATCATTCTGGGACTAGACAAAAACATGTATGAGAACACCATGACCCATCTCATAGTAGAGACCAAGGTTCTAAAAAGTGCTAAGCGGTCGCTAGGCGCCGCAGTAGGGCCTAGCACCTAGGCGGGGTCTAAACGGGATTTAAGCGGGGCCGAGAATTCAGAAATAGTTATAATATCTTAGGCGGGACTTAGGTGTTTCATGAACGCCTAGCGCCTAGAAGAGGCGTAGGCGGCTTAGACGGGCGTCTTTTAGAACACTGGTAGAGACAAGTCATTTTGACCCATGACCCGGACCCACGACCAGGATCCATGACAAGCGGGCAAAAAAAAAAGTTTTTATATTTTTATTTTGGTGTTTTTTCGGTTTGTCAAAAGTAATAGCTACTATAACTAAATGTAACAAGCGTGTTACTTATATGTAACAGTTTGCGTGTTATTTATATGTAACAATGTATACATAAAAGTAATACATATATACAGAAAAGTAACAGTGTTTTTTTTTTATGTTTTCTTCATTTGCCAAAAGTAATACTTATTATAACTAAAATGTAACTGTGAGAGCCCGCGCTCGAAACCTTTAAATCCGCGCTCATTTTTACACAATGGTTTCCTCTCGAAATTTTAAACAAATGCAAGATTCGCCATCTCGCTTTATTTTAGGGAAAACGAAGACAAAACCTTTTGTTTTGAGAAAGTGGGTTCGGGGGCTAAGTTACGAGAAGAGAAGGGGTTAGGCACTCTCCTCGCCCGTGATGGTCTCTAGCATGCATGCCTCTTAAATTTATTTTATGCCTTAACAAAAGTGATGATTATATATACAAATGAGTCTTCCTATTCTAGGTATCTTTGCTTAAACTCACAAATGGGAGTCAGTTTGGGTGGAATCTCACTTGGTTTTGAAAATGGTTTTGAGTATTCATATCAAGTAAAGGAAAGCACAAAAGGGGTGGGGGATTATCATGTACAAATGTTAAATAAATGGGAGACAAAATAAGTGTCCAAGTTCAAGTCCATGTCCAGTTTTAAGGACTGTTGTCCAATCTCCTTTGATGTACCTATCTTAAAGGTCAATAAATCTGGAAAGCAATGGTGATTACCTATTCTTAACATGTTAAGAATCAACCATGAATTTTTTTCTTGATTTTAGGAGCATTTTATGATATCTAAACAAGTTATGCAAGTTTAACTCAAAAGCAGTCAGAACAGGAAACATGGTGTGCACACACAAAATATCTATCATTTACATCATAAAAACGTGGGAATTAGGGAAAACACCAAGCATGAAACTTGTTCATAACATCTTAAACATTAGGAATACCAAGTTTCAAGTCCATAAAGAAAGTTTAAGCAGGTCACAACACCAAGTTTTGTACGAGTAATGGAGGTGACAAGGCAGAGTGGTCGGGACTCAAAACTTGGAGGAGAGTCACATACATCATGGAAACAATCATCACAACCCAATCAAATTAAGTGCTATGAACATGAAATCTTGTGTGTGCATAGATATACATGTTATTGACACAAAAGGCATAGAAAATCACTTATTTAGGCATGACTTGATGATGCTTCACATGGAATAAGAGGAACAAGGGCAGATTTGGGGGTTTTATTTGAAACACATGCTAGTCTTTGGAAAATCTCCCCAAATCAACAATATGAACATTAAACATGTATAACATAGATAATATGTAAAATATTTACATCATAACAAGTGATAACAACTGAATATCCATAGCATAAACATTCATTGATCAAGAACATGACAAAGAACATCAAACATTACATCTTTGGTTCATCAATGGAGGTCTAGCCTAACAAGTGGCTAGACCTCTTAACAAATTACATGAATATATAAATTTTACATATATGAGATTACAAGATAGAAATGTTACCTAGGTTGTGCTTTCTTTGCTTCCAAGGGAAGATTTTTTTGGTTTTTCTTGAAGGTGATTGTGTTTGTGTTTTGAGAGAGTAGTTTGTTGTGAGTTTGCTTGCTTGTTTTGTGTGGGTGTTTAGAGTGACGTTATGGTGGTGATATGATGGTATGGTAAAGGTGTATGGACTGAGATTATGGAGGTATAAGGTGAGTGTTCTTGAGAGTGCAATATGGGAAGTGTGTTTGAGTGAAGAGAGTATGAGTTGTGTGTGTTGTTCTTGTGTATTGTGTGTGTAAAATGGGTGAATGGAGGAGTAATATGGAGGGGGAGGAGGTAGATGACATTAGGGTACCTTTGCTTAGGTCTAGGGAGTCAATTGGAAGCCAACAACCCGGGTAGGAGCAGCTGGAAATGGTCTTGAAGTGGCTTGAATGCACAAGTTGCAAATGGGAGGAAATTGCTGATCTGCCAGGCCTAGGGCAGCCATACGGATCCTAGGGAGGCGTACTCCTCCTAGGGTGCCGTACGGTGGCCTTTAGAAATTCTGGGGAAATCTAAATCCGCCACTTGTCGCGCTCCGATTAGTCCTTTTCTTATCCAATTGCCCAACCACCTTTGGCCACTTGCTGGATGGTGGTTGGCTCAATTAACCCCTTATCTGAATATCTTCAACGTGAATGAGCCACAATTCTTCTTTCGGTATTGGTTCTGCAACAGTCCAAGTTTTGTCCGTGTGTGCGCACTCCGGTGTCCCGGTTGTCCGCGAGCTCAACATGAAAATTGCTTGAAATAATTTTGTGGTCATATCTGTCTATCTGAAATATGTTTATAAGCAAGTGATAGCAGTAATATATTTTTAAATGCATAGAATGGACGGTAACGAGCAGTTCTAGGGGTGCGGACCCCGTTTCGGGTCCCACAGCTTAAAAATTGAAGTATATATCTGTTTAATCGTTTTTTTCGCTCTGGTTATGAATTTGAAGTCCGTTAATCTATTCGATGCACCGATAAGGCTCACGGCACTCCCGCGTAGCCAAATCGAGGTTTTGAGGTCAATTTTAGGGTTTAGAGCAGTAAAAAAAGGTTTGTTAGGGGGTGTGAGATCGGGGTGTCTACAGTAACGAACGTGTTACTTATATGTAACAGTGTTTATATATAATTGTAACACATATGTATAGAAAAGTAATAATACAACTCTTTACACTTTAGAACTAAAAACACTTTTGTTAGTAACATTGTAAAAATAAAAAAGTAACAATTTTTATAAATGAATGTTACATTTTACTTGTATAATAACATTGTAAAATAGTTACGTTTACTTGTATAATAGTATATCCATATGTTTTCTAATAATAAGTTACAATGGGTTCATTTATCATGATACATGTAAAAGTTTTCGCGCCCCAGACCCATGGTCCAACTTGGCCCCACGCTCGGGACACGATCGGAAGACGTTATAAAACACTTTTGAAAATTTTTCGAAATGTACTTTTATAAAGTTTAACAAAATCATACTTGAAGTTCAAAGACTTCATTTAATTTTAAACAAACTTTACAACCAACTTTCACAACAAAAGTACTTAGCCCGAAGGCTTACAAACTTTTATACAAATATACATACATCAACATTATCCAAAATAGGTGTGACAATAGGAAGTACGGGTACTCTACCCAAAAGGTTTTACATTTATATAATGTAACCTTAACAAAACAAGTCCCAACCCTTACCACTCCAACGTCCTCCCGTGTCGTTATCCTATTCCCTGGACTCGCCTTTATCTAAAACACTAAACAAATAAGGGATGAGAATGAATCTCAGTAAGCTACTAAAATGCAACTACTATACATGCTGATATGATAATCATAAAGAAACTATATCAACAAATAATCATATAGCATATAGCACATAACATGAGAGGCTCCCTATCGCCAACCGTCCCATACCGGTTGGAAATAACGACCAACTCATCAGGTAACACATAAGGCTAAATTATACACTCATACATGGATACTGAGCCAAGTTCTCGAATCAAACATATAACCATCTGAGAAAACCATCTGAGCAGCATAAATAGCTGAAGCCGGGATCCCGAAAACCAAACCATAACCATAAGAACCAAGGTAACAATGGGGAAATATGACACAAAATCATAACCCAAATGCTCACCTAAGGGAGCGATTCATCCCATCCAAGGTCAATCTGGACTGGGGAAACAGAAAAGGCAACAGTGGAAAACCTTATAGCGAACTTGGCTTGTGTGCCACTATAATTCTCCCACCGCCTGACACATGGTACCAATGGAAAACCTTATAGTGAACATAACTTGTACCACTATAATTCTTCCAACGCCTGACACACAAGGTACCAATGGAAAACCTTATAGTGAACATAACTTGTACCACTATAATTCTTTCACCGCCTGACACACAAGGTACCAATGAAAAACCTTATAGTGAACATAACTTGTACCACTATAATTCTTCCACCGCCTGACACACAAGGTACCAATGGAAAACCTTATAGTGAACATAACTTGTACCACTATAATTCTTCCACCGCCTGACACACAAGGTACCAATGGAAAACCTTATAGTGAACATAACTTGTACCACTATAATTCTCCCATTGCCTGACTCCACAACAAGACTAGTTGGACTTTCCACAAGGAGCACAGTAATGAATACTTGCTAAACAACAACAACCGGGGTAATGATTCTAAAATAAATAACCAAGCCAAACACATCAAAAGATGTACATAAAGAATCACTCACAAAGAGTCTACAACAACATGATTCAAGGTCACAATACATTTTTGCACACCCTTGAACACCCTTCTCATTAACCATGATAATATCACAGGACACTCATATATTGGTCCTAGACAATACCCCAAGGATTAAACCAAAGATAACCTTCTATACCTTACCTCAACCAAACTATAAGATTCAGGGGAAAGTGTGCGGCCGCCCAAAACAGGGTGTGCGGTCGCACACATTCTGTTTTCTCTAGAACAAAATCTTTCAGATAGATGTGCGGCCGCACGCCCCTTTTGGGCGGCCGCCCAACACACTCGACAGGCCAAAACCAAATGATTTATACTCCTTTCGTTTCACCGTTCCACAAGTATAAATATAATTTTTCTAATATACTAATATACTCATTTAGGGATACTTTCATTCATTTTCCCGTCCCAAGAACAATAGTATAATTTTTATAATATACTTATTTAACATTTAACTCAAGTTAATATTTTACCGTCCCACAAGTAGGAGTATACTTTCAAACACTTATACTAACATTCTCAGGATATAAACATACTCCATATACATCATTGCATACAAACCAAGTCACTTACCCAGTATAATTATACTCCCTTTCTCCCAAATAAACAATTATCACAAATAAATTCTTTTCACAATAATTTCACCACATATCACACATATAGCAAATATATGACCATTTTACTATTTAAGGGGAATTAGTAACTTACCGGTTCCAAAATGAAATTGATTAAACTTGTGTTTGTTTGGTTAGGAATAATCGCCTAATCCAGCTTTGCGATCGTATGAAGTTTGCTAGTTTGAATTACGAGTAAAAATAATTATATAGTGATTTTTCTAACAACGAAACCCCTTGCTCTACTCTATTGCTCTTCCCAGGTAATTTACTAGTATTATAGATAGTTACCTTTTCTTTTATTGATAAGGGTTGACTGAAAGTGTAAGGATCGGTGAGTCGGTCTTTAGTACGTGTCATCAAGTCAGGCCAAGTTGGATTAAAAGGTTGTGACTATTCCATGTTAGTATTAAGAATTTAATATTATATTAATTTGATAATCAATTCTAATGGTTTTCAGCCCACTACATGGATATGCCAATTACATTGATACTTACAAGGACTTGGTCAATTTGACTAATATTACATGATGCGGCATTATCTTATTTGGTGGTCAAGAATTCATACCAAAAGGTACTAATATGATTGGTTGAAATTTTAATTTACTTAAACATATTTTCTGGGACATTTTACTAATTCAAATTAAAAATAAATATATTTGTGAAAGTTCTAAATGTCTAATTTACTCAGCACTTTTCGGATTTGTATTTCAAATTTTCTACTAACACTTTAACTACCACATATGCTCAAATAATATATGCAAGTCATAAAAATATTTTCTAACACATAAAATGCACATAAAAGTTTCTTTTTAAGTTAAGAAAATTAGGGTGGTTTTGGGGTCGTTACAAAAGTATTACATTATCTATAGGAATCTGTTACAATTTCATCTACTAAAGTGTTACATTTACTTGTACAAATAATTACATTCATATATATAAGTTGTTATTTTTCAAATGTTAATTTCTTTCAATAAAATAAAATAAAATCAAAATACATAAAAAAAAAATCTGCAAAAACACTATTACATTTCAGTATAAAGATAATTACATTTAATTATTTATCATCTACTAAAGTGTTACATTTACATGTATTTATAGTTAGTATTAAATTTGAATGATGAGTAAAATGAGCTACTCCCTCCGTCCCAGAGTAAGTGTCCACCTTTTTGGCACTTACTCATCTAATTTACATGTATTTATAGTTAGTATTACATTATCTATAGGAATCTGTTACAATTTCATCTACTAAATTTGAATGATGAGTAAATTTGAATGATGAGTATTAAATTTGTATTTATAAAGATAATTACATTTAATTATTGTTAATGTTACATGTATTTATAGTTACTATTACATTTAAGTATAAAGATAATTACATTTAATTATTGTTAATGTTAGCACGAAGGAACTTTGAGCAATTACTTTAGGTTGATTTAATTATCTTAATGAAATTTTAAAATTGTTATTGATAGTATATATAATGGTGTCTAAGAAACAAGTTTTATATTTTCATTATGATAATTAAATCAACCTAAAATTATAGTTCAAAGTTCATTCGTGCTAACATGCAAAAAAGGTGGACACTTACTATGGAAAGGAGGTAGTATTTTTATTTTTCTTTATTTTTTGTAAAACTTGTGTTACGTTTACTTATAAACAATGTTACTTTATAAGTAACACAATTGTTACATTTAGTTATACTGAATATTACTTTTGGCAAACGAAAAATTGCCAAAATAATAATATAAAAACTAAAAAAAAAAAAAAACAATTTTTTTTTCTGGAAAAAAAAAAAATTGGGCCATGGGTTGTTGCCACGTGGCAGATTTTGAGTGGAGCATGGGTTGGGACCCTATGCTTCGTGAGGAATGTCGCACACGAGTCATGGGTCGACCCGTTTCTTCTATGAGACGAATCTAGGTGTTCTGTGTTCTCAAGAGACCACATATAGAACAACAATGATCTAGGCAGAATCAGATGGTAAATTACGTTTATCTTTCCAAAATATTCACCAAATTTAAGCTTACACTTCATTTTAATTTTAAAAAAGTGAGAGTTTGGTGTTTTAATTATAAAATTGTCTCACTGTGCCCCTTAAGTGCACTTGAGTAAGGTTAAAGTAGGATGATTTAAAAACTAGTATTAGAAAGTAAAGTGAGATAATTTAAAAATAAAAATATTAAACAGACCCACTTTTTAAATTGAAGTGTAAAATAAGATTTAAAATATTTTAAAGGTATAAATGTAATTTGGCCTAAGAGCATCTCCAATGGAGAGCACCAAATTTGGTGTAGGTTTTACACCAAATGTTACACTAAAAAAAATTTCCCTCCAATGTATCACACTATTTTTCACACTAAAAAGGAATATTCTCTATCCACCTCATTTTTCCACTAACTATCATTGTTACACAAACAATACTTGAAGTCTATGGTTTTACATATAAACCCCTCTCTTTTAATGGGATGATATAATTATCTTAAACCAATATTTGAAATTTAAAAGATTACTAAATATTTAAATATTAAAAAATATATATATAAATTAGAAAATTAACCATTAGATAAATATAAAATACATTATTCATATATTACATAAAAGCAAAAGGATGACATTAAAGAGCCATACATAATAAAAATTACATTAAGATTTAGTCATTCGCTAACCCTCGGAATTCGTATATTTCTCCCATAACTGCTCGATTAACGCGTTACGAAGTTCAATATGAGCAATTTGGTCTTTGATTTGTCTATAACGACCAATGAATTCTTGAAAGCGAATATTTTCATCAATTGCGATATCAACCGTTGGAGCTTCTGCTTCTGGCACATCCAAAATCGGTGCATTGAGGTCGCGTTCATCCTCGATTATCATATTGTGCATGATTATACAAGTAGTCATTATATCATGCAATACATCTTTCTTCCAAAAACGTGCCGGCCCAGCAATAATTGCAAAACGTGATTGTAGAACTCCAAATGCACGCTCAACATCTTTTCTACACGCCTCTTGTTTCATAGCATAATATTTTTTCTTTCGACCTTGCGGCTCGTGAATTGTTTGAACCAAAGTAGACCATTTGGGATATATACCATCAGCTAAATAATATCCCATATTATATTGTTTTCCTTGGACAGTATAGTTAGCGGGAGGAGCAATACCTTGAGCGAGATTAGAAAATAAATGCGATGATTCCAACACATTAATATCATTATTAGTGCCTGGCATACCAAAATACGCATGCCAAATCCAAAGATCGTAATCTGCTACCGCCTCAAGAATGATACTTGCTTTGCCACTTCGCCCTGCATATTGTCCGGCCCAACCAGTGGGACAATTTTTCCACTCCCAATGCATGCAATCTAGACTACCTAGCATTCCTGGAAAACCTCGGCTCTCACCAATATGAAGTAACCTTGCTGTATCATTAGCATTAGGTGATCTGAGGTACCTCTCTGAGAAAATCTCAACAACAGCACGACAAAATCTCTTTAAGCATTCAATTGCAGTTGACTCGCCAATTTTAACTATTTCATCTATTGCATCAGCCGGCATAGCATAAGTCAACATTCGGAACACAGCTGTAATTTTTTGTAAAGTTGATAATCCAACTTTTCCAAAACCATCAGTGTGTTGCTCAAAGTATTGATCATGGTCTTTAACCGCCTCAACAATACGAAGAAAACGAGTTCGAGACATTCGATATCGCCGTCGAAACTTCTCTTCTTTGTATGTTGGCTCATTACTAAAGTAATTATGGAACAACTCACGATCTGCAGCTTCACGGTTACGGTTGATCATGGCATGACCTGTGATTGAGCCACGTCGTATGGGATGACTGTTCAACATATTCTGATGCTCCTGCAAATACAAGTTATTGTTTTGCACCATAGAAGATAAGGCCAACTGAGAATTTGTGAGACCACTCATGAAATATTCATCATCATCATCATCAGATGAAGATGATGATCTTTCAAATGGTGTACTAGAAGAACCCCCTGCATTGAAATTCATTTTTAACTGATCAAAAGAGGAGTTGTTTGTGAATTCTAATTCTACAAGTGGTTGTTTATTTATATGAAGATGATAAGTCAAAGATGCACTCTGTCCTATTCAAATTACGTGAAGATCATTTTGGGACGGAGGGAGTATTTTAAGAACAAAGTAGTGTAATTGTATAAGCCAAGATGCACTCTGTCCTATTCAAAAGTTGATATGATTTGGGGTCTTGACCACAAACTGGTTGACTGCTAGATTACTAAAAAGCTTGATATGATATGGAATCTCAAAAAAAAAACAAAAAAAGAAAGCTGATATGGTTTGAAAATAAGAAAAGCTGATATTCTTTAACTAGTGGTTCATGTGATGAACTGTGGCATTTGTAAGGAAATTCAGAAAAGATGCCCTCCCTCGAGTTGAGGATAGATCAACCTCATCTATATATCCCAGCATAATTCATATCATCAGAGTACTACCTCTTCTCTTTATTCCCCAAAATACTGCTACTACAATTCATTATGTCTAGAAGTAAAGGCTACAATAATGATGAAGACAGAGTTTTATGCCAAGCTTATCTAGAAATTTCTCAAGATCCTATCATTGGGAAATATCAGACGAGAGATCGGTTTTGGTCTCGAGTTGAGGACGTATACAACAAATCAAAACAACCGGGATGGGATGTTCGCCCCATAAGATCTTTGGAAAATCGAATCAAAGTTATTGAAAAGGCCGTTCGGAAATTAAATGCATGCATCAGACAAGTTGAAAATACAAATCCCAGTGGAGCGTCAGAACATGATATTGTAAGTATTTCAATTTTTTGTTGTCATTTTATAAACGTAAATACTTAATATTGGAAATTACTTGCAGTTAGAACGAGGAAAACATTTACTTTGCGAAGATAATGCTTACAAGAAAGGTTTCAAATTTGATCATGTGTGGAACATGATGAAAAATTTTAAAAAAATTGATGATAATGTCATGGGGTGCCATAATTCAAACTATGTCTCATCTGAGTCTTCTGAACCTAATACCCCGTGCTCTGATGGAGTGCCATCATTTAATCTTACTTTAAATGATGGTGATGGTGATGATGATGCTGTTGGTGGATCGTCATATGAACGGCCTATTGGAGTGAAAAAGGCGAAGTTGAAGAGAAAAATTGATGAAAAAAAAACAAGTAATTTCGACAACATCAGTGAACAAAATGAAAAGATCATGAAGATGATGGAGAAGACGGATGCTGACAGACAAAAGTTTTTGGCTATGAAAGAACAAAGAAGAGAAGACAAAATGTTGGCAATGGACTTGAATATCGTTGAACCCAACATCCGTGCCCATATTCAACTTGAACAAGCAAAGATTATACAAAAAAGAGCTGAACAATATCAACAAGCCCAACCACATACTTCTAATGTGTATGGTCAGTTCTATGGAAATTATGGTGGAGATGGATCAGTTGGTTTCGGTGGAGATGGATCCAAAAATTTAGGTGGTGGATCCGGTAATTGCGGTGGAGATGTGTCGGGTATACCCGAATATTAAATTGTTGTTATTGTTGTTTGAACATTTTTATGATTTTGTATTATATTTGTATGACTTTTTTTTTGTGTAATATTATGTTTTTATAATTATTTTTATGCATTGTACTTTTATAATTAAGTAAAATTTATTATTTAATTTATTAACATATAAGTTAATTAACATAATTTACAATGTGTGAATTTTTAGAACTTAGAGGGACTAATGTGACAAGTGAAACATTTACACCAAATTTGGTGTAATGAATAGTGTTACACCAAATTTGGTGTAACACTATTCATTTACACCAAATTTGGTGTAAATTATAGTGTCCATTGGAGGAATGAATAGTGTCATTTTTGGTGTTTTGGTGTAAGATTTGGTGTCCATTGGAGATGCCCTAAGCAGATATAAGTTGAAGCTTTAGACTGCTGTATATCTAAGCCGGGCCTAATCCTTAGGTGAGACGGGTATGGACATGGGCCAATTAACCGAAAGACGGATCCGAGCCAAACCGTTCTTGAGTTGACGGGCTGAAATAGGATTCAACGGGTTTGGGCCCAAAATAAAAACTACTAAGCCCATGTTTAATAGAAACTTGGGGGATATGAATGGTCATCGTGCAAATTACAATCACGTCCGGACTGGGCTCGATCAAAATAGAATGGGGCAACTACCATTTAGTCCCTCACTACTACCTCTGTCCCTAAATGAGTGTCCAAATTTCATTTTAAGGGATACTGAAAATCTCAACTTTGTTGTACAATTTGGTAGCAAATATTCATATATAATCTTATAATCTCCTTTCCAAACATTTAGTTTTGCACGTATAAAGAAACCGGTGGAAAAAAAAATTCGAAAAAAAACATTTAGGGACAAAGTTATGTTCAAAAAATACACTCATTTTGGGACAAAGATTTCTTGAAAATAGACTCATTTAGGGATAGAGGGATTACCACCTAGGACATGCAATTTGAAATATTACTACCTAGTTCAAGGGTTATTAAAAGGACACTCATGCCCTTACTAAATGATGAAAAATTACATTAATGTCACTCCATCCATCATTTCACTTTCTTTCTCCAACCTCCATGACCACCCATCCCCACCACCTCCGGCGACCATTTTCCGGCGACCACCTCCAATGACTATTTTTCCGGCATCATTTTCCTGGGACGACCTCCGTCGACTATTTTTCCGGCGCCATTTTCAGGCGACGACCTCCGTCAACTATTTTCCGACATTATTTTCTGACGACCACCTCCGGCCACCATTTTCCGGCGACTATTTTTCCGGCGGCCACCTCCGCCGGCTACTTTCCCGGCAACCACCTCCGTCGACCTTTCTGGCAACCATTTTTCGGTGACCACCCCAAGCAACCATTTTTCGGCGACCACCTCCGGCATCCTTTTCCGACGACTATTTTATTTTGTTTGAAAAAAAATATAAAATTCATCGTTTATTATAAAAAAAAACTTCACATTTTTTTCAAGAACAAATTAACAGTTCCTAACAACAAAATCACATTTTTCAAAAAAAAAAATACATTTTTTTTCAAGAACGAGTTCACAGTTGTTCCCAGAAGGTTCACAATTTTTTCAAAAACAAATTTACTATTTTCCCATAAAACAAGTTCACATTTGTTCCCTGAACAAGTTCACAATTATTTTAAGAACAAGTTCTAAGAAGAAATTCAATGTTGTTCCCAAAATTAAGTTCCAAGAAAAAGTTCCAAAGAACAAGGTCACAATTTTTTCAAGAACAAGTTCACAGTTTTCCCAAGAACAAGTTCACTGTTGTTTCTAGAAAAAAACTGCGCAATTGTTCCAAGAACAACTGAGTTTCAAGAACAAATTCACAGTTCTGAAGAACAAATTCACATTTTGTTCACATATATTTCAAGAACAACAGAAAAGTTCACATTTGTTTTAATAATAACTAAGAAGTTCACATTTGTTTTAAGAACAAATTCCAAGAACAAGTTTTCAGTTGTTCCAAGAACAAGTTCACAGTTATCCTAAGAACAAGTTCCAAAAACAAGTTCACAGTTGTGTTTAACAGTTGTTTCAAGAGCAGATAAAAGTTCACATTTGTTTTTAGTCTTTTAAGCTTCTATTTTTACTATTTTGCTTAATTCACACTTTTTAAGAACAAATTCGCATTTTTTTTTAAAAAAAAAAAACATTTTTTTTCAAGAACATGTTCACAATTATTATCGGAACAAGTTTACAGTTATTCCACGAACAAGTTCACAATTGTTCACAAAACAAGTTCCAAGAACAAGTACACAATTATTATCAGAACAAGTTCATATCTTTTAAAGATTGAATAGTCAATGTAATCATTCTACTTAAAGTTTAGGAAATGTTAATGATAAAAAAACAACCCCCAATAAGTTTGATTGTTAATCATTAACGTTTCTTTTTTCAAAGAAAAATAAATAAATAACAAATGGCCACAATGTCAACAAAATCACAATAGAAACTCAAGTGTACCCATAGCAAAGAGTACCCATAGCAAATCACACACAAATCACCATTCATTCATTAAAAACTTTTTAGTCATACTAGTCTCAGTACCTAAACAATTCACATTGTTATTGATAGATGGGTTGAAAAAAGAGAGAATGGGGATGAGATGAACTATGGTGAGAATGGAGTAGATCGAAACTGGGTGAGTAGGCGTTATTGATTAATGGGACGCCGGAGCAGCGTTTGAAGACGACCAGAGAGACTAGATCTGTGATAGACGCAGAGGCTAGATCTGTGAAGATAGAGTGCGATCTGGCCGGAGATTCGGATCTGGCCGGAGAGTGAACGGAGATGGAGGATGTGATGGGAGGGGTAGAGTAGACGGAGAAGATGGGACGTGGTGGTTGTGGTTCAGCAGATCTGACCGGATATGGTCAGATCTGTGATGGCAGGAACGGGGATAGGTGGTCGGAATGGTGAAGGCTTGCCGGAGAATATGGAGGGAAGTGGTCGGATGTTGGAAGGGAGTCGCCGGAGGTAGTCGGACGTTTAGGAGGAGAGAGAAAGTAAAGAGAGATAGGCGACGTGTTTTTGAGAGGTATGAGAGGGTAGGGTTTTATTTATAGTAGGGTAGTTTCGGGATTTAATAATTTTAATGGACTAGATGGTAAACGAAATATTGGTCTGGACTAGGTGGTAAACGAAATTATTACCTTGGACTAGGTGGTAGTTTTAGTTAGGATGAAGGATTAGGTGGTAATTTTCTCAAATAGAATGGATAAATATTATTTTACTCTTCCAACTGCTTTTAGTTTAATTTTACACGGAGATCAAGCGAAAGTAAGGTTTGTGATTATAAAAAGTATATTAAGAGAGAGAAAGTGGGTAGGGAGTTTTGTTGAGAGACTAAAAAGTGGGTCTTGTTGTCTATTTTATTTTAACTAATAAAGTAACTAAAAAATGTTAGGCTGGGACAAACAAAGAAAATGAAAGTAACAATCTTAGGTTAGGCTGGGACGGAAGGAAGGAGTACTAAATTTTAGCAGAAATAAGTTATCCATTTGGTTACGGTTTTGTGAGATTGAAACCGACTACTGATATTGAATAGAATATGTTTTGGATTATTTATATCAGTTTTTCTAATGAGTGCCCTAACATTACATGCTAAGCTTTTTAAATATGAGAATCAACACATTTATACGCTTTTAAAAACATGCAAGTTTACATATATAAAATTATATTTCTATAATTATGAAAATAAATGAGTTAAAGTAAATTTAATAAATCAATTTTTCTAACGTGAGCCTTAAGGCACATGTTAAGTTTTAAAACATAATTTTTAACAAACAAACAAAAACTACTATGTTCGTCGTCAAAATGTAAATAAAAGAAGTAACCGTTTAATTTTAAAAAGTAACACTTTTACTGTAAAATGTAACAGTAGATTTACAGAAAAATTTAAATAGTTTGATAGTTTTTGTGGTTTGAAAAAAGTAATAATTGAAGTGTAACATAGTGCATACTCCCTCTATCGTTTTAGTCTGTTCAATTTTGATCAACGAGAGTAAACTTTGATCAAATATTTAATGTCAATGTAATAATCCTAATGAAATTTTAAAAACTATTATTGATAAGTTAAATGATTTTTTATCAATTATAATTTTTAGAATTTCATTAGGATGAATAGAATGACTCAAAGTTTACTCTTGTTGACCAAAAGTGAATAGACTAAAAAGACCGAGGGAGTATATGAGTATAATTTGTTAAATAGATGAATGTAACAGTTTTATATAGTAAATGTTACCTTTTTTTCTTTTTAAAAAAAGTTACATTTTAGAAAGAAATGTTATATTTCAGAATAGAAATGGTTACAATTGAGAAAAGAGGTTACATTCATTTATTATAAAATGTAACATTAGTTTTTGTTGTAAATCCTATGTTATCCTTAATATTTCTACAAAAATATGGTTACATTTCTGGAAAAGAAAGTGTTACTTTTTTTTAAGAAAAAAAAGTAAAGTTTGTTCTATAAAAAACAGTCACAATTATCTATATATCAAAATTATAATCATATATGCACTCTGTTACTCAATTATTACTTTCTCTAACAAAAAAAAACTATCAAACTATTTAAATTTTTCTGCAAAACTACTGTTACTTTTTACAATAAAAGTGTTACTTTATAAGGACTAAACTGTTACTTTTTTCCATAAAAAGTGTTACATTTCAGGCAACGAACGACTCAATTTTTTTTGTGTTTTATAAAATATGATTTTAATAAACTGATTGAAAAAAACCATATTATGAAATATCTATTTTAATTCCTATCATTGAGACAAACACAACGATGTTTTCAGATTTTTTTTTTCGACTTCAAAATATCAAGATATTACATTTTAGGGTTAATGGCAATTTAGGGCCTGAACTCAGGGGGGCGTCTAAAAGGGGCCTCGACTTTTTTTCCCGCTAAATCAGGACTCAAAATCAATTTTTTTGGCAATTAGGGGTTTTATGACGGAATTCGTTAAAAACTCAGTTAAGTGACCATGTGCATGGCACGTGACAGATCAGTTAGTTTGAACTGATATTTCCTATCAAGGGGTTTAAAGGAATTCTTAAATTTTAAAGGTTTAAAAAATCAAATATCTTTTCAAGATTAAATAATTATTTTTGGAACAAAAATACTTAACATTTCTTTAATTTACAATAATATTATTTAAAAAATAAATAAAATTATACTTAATTATTTTTTAATATATATAATAAATACCTGTGTAATATTGTAATAAATAATTTAACACAGTATTTTAAACAAAATTTAACATATGCTTCTATAAAAAAAAAAAAATTAAACTTTATGATCTTTTGACATTTTATACACTCTCTATTATGTCCCGTTCGAATCAGAATTTTTGATCAAATTATAAATTACTTGACCAAAAATTCTAATTCAAGCGGGACGGAGGGAGTATATAATAATATAAAACTTAATTTGTGGTGAAAAGATTAGAAGAAGGGGGTTGGCCGTAGTACTCCTCCTTCCCTTCTCAACTTTCTCAACCATCATTGCACCGCCTCATAACCACCATTGTCATCTTCACCCCCACCCCCACCATTGCACCACTACCCATCTTCAATAACTACAACCAAATTCCCACACTTTTCAACAAATCCGGCAAACCTCCACATCTTCTTCGTTAAATCCGGCAATTGAGCCGAATTTAAAAAACGAAATCAACACCAAATTAACAAAATCCAGTTCATCCGATTTTACAACTCCAACAAAAAAAACTCTAAAACCCGGATCTTAGGCCAGTTACATTTTTCATTCGATTTTTTTTGAAGGAATAGAGAGACGGGTTTCGGCGTTGAAATCGTCGGAAATAATGGAGATGCGTCGGTGATTTTAAATCTGGCTTGGTGCATATGGAAATATTGAAGCCCGACAGATGGGTGTGGAGGGGAAGGCGAGGTGTGGACGGCTGGGCTCAGGTGAGAGAGTAACTAATAGTGACGGCTAGTGGAGAAGGTCGGAAGGCAGAGGTGTGTCGGAGAGAGTAAACAGAGTAAACACGTCTTTGTGTTTGTGAGGATTGGGGGAGCTGAAGGGATAAAAAAAGTTCCACACTCCCCTTACTTTTAAAAAATAGCATTTAACTCCTTAAAAGTTAATGCAGTTTAAATTAAAACTCAAACCTAAAAATCTGTTAATCACATGCCATGCACATGGTCACTTAACTGAGTTTCTAACGAATTTCGTCAGAAAGCCCCTAATTGCCAAAAATATTGATTTTGAGTCATGATTTAGCGAGAGAAAAAAGTCGAGGCCCCTTTTAGACCCCCCCCCCTTGAGTTCAGGCCCTAAATTGTCATTAACCCTACATTTTAAAGTTGTAAGTTTTGTTTGTTTGTTTGTTTGTTTTTTTTTTTACAAAAAGCACCATGTAGCGGCCTGTGAAAGGGCGGTGATGAGTGAGTTTTTACTCATTTTATTAGATATTTTTTAGGGTTAATTATTGTTTTGTTTTCAAGCTTTTGTTATTTGATTTGGGTATTTTTGTGTTTTTGTTGTCTAGAGTGATTATGTGCTCAATCTATAAGAAAGATGGAGAAAAAGAGCTTATTGGAGCAATTTTATGAAGGCCAGGGCTGCGTGAAAAATCTGAAGAATCTAGGGACCAAACTGCAATTTTTGAAACATAGGGACTATTCTAGAATTTCTTAAAGCTGAAGGACTAAACTGGAAATTATCAAATTATGATGGACCTTTGAGGAATTTTGGAATTCAGCCAAAAAATTACCCCAAATTGGAGAAGGAATTTAGTTTCCTAATCCTTTATGGTATCTTTTGATTAGTTTATTTAGTTTATAATTTCTTTATTAGTTTCATTTTCCTTTTACAAATATTTTTCGTTTTTAGTTTAGGTTTTAGATTTAGTTTAGTCTATCAATACTAGATTTGTTTTTTTATATTTTTTTTTATCAACAATTTAGCTAGTAAATATTTTTAAGCTTTGCAATGTTGGAGAAATTTGTTCTTTGTCTATGAAGAACAATTTCACCAACTACGATTTGGAGGTAACTTTTATTTTTTTATTTAATTGGGGTATTTTCTTTTTAAATCTTTTATCCCTATGCATAATTTTACTTGTGATTATATTAGATCTGTTGCTAAGGGTTTATAGACTTGATCAATCTATTTATCTGTGTTGTTGGATCTCTGCTAGAATTTTCTATTTACTGTGCCAGTGTAGAAATTCATAAGTAGCATCTGTACGATTTATGCATGTGCCATGGTAAATTGTGAAGTGAGTAAAATTAGACGATTATCTATATGAAATAATTGTAGAAAGCGTTATTGATCTTAGTTTCTTTAAATTATTAAAGCAATTAATTTTTGGATCTAGACTGTGTCAGTTAGATTTAATTATTGATTCGGTTTTCTAGTGAGTGTGCCACTGCTAGTAACTAATTTTTTTGGTACATAGTGCTAGTAACTAATCCGAAAGAAGAAACAGAGATTGAAATAGATCTCGTGATCAAGTGAATAAGGTAAAAATTGAAAAGATGTACCAATGATATTTGAATTAAAGACATAGATACCTTTTAATTCAGCGATTCCTATCATTTATATACTTTCTCATGTTGATCACCTATCTTTTTATATGTCATTAGTTATTTTTATTATGTTTATATAGTTAAATAACTTTGAATTAATCCAAGTCCTTGTGGATTGACCCTTGTATTTGCACACTACTTTGACGATAGCTCGTGCACTTGCGATGTATTATAATTTTGTCTATCAAGCGGGTCACAATAGGCTGGGCAAATGGGTTGGGCGACCCATGAATAATCCATCTCACAGCGTGAGATGGTCTCACTGGAGTCCACCCCTGTAGTTTATCTCGAAATAAATTTAAATATGAATTATTTTTTAGGAAAAATATAACATACTATAAATAATACTCCCTCCGTCCCAGAGTAAGTGTCCACCCTTCTATTTGCACGGGGATTAAGAAAAAGTGGAAGTGGTGTAAGAAAAAGTGTAAGTGGTGTAAGTGTTGTGAGTATAAAAAGTGAGGTATGAGAGAGAAAGTGGGGTAGGGAATAGTAGATTGATTGGTGTTGTGAGTGTAAAAGTAAAGTATGAGCGAGAATGAGTGGGATGAATAGTAAAGATTCTTTTCCAGTTTAGGAAGTTTTTTTTTTGCAAAACAAATATGCGTACTATCAGATTATTGCAACTTCCCACTTGTACTGTTAAAACTCCCAATGTCACTTGCGTACTATAGTTTATTAACAATTTAACTGAATTTTTTAACTGGTATTAAAAACGTAATGAGCTTGTCCACATTTGAAATAAAATGGGGTTCAAATGTACATTGTTGAACTACAAACCCCCTAAAAGATCCAAAGCATAAAGGGGTTTTAATAATAATTTAAAACCTTAAAAAATAAAATTAAGTGGGGAAAATATTACACTACAAATTACAGTCCCATCCCCCAAAACATATACCTAAATGATGAAGAACCCGACACCCCTTCCTCTCCCCCTCCGCCTCCAACACCTTAATAGCCCGCCTACATTCGCCTCCATCACCATCAATCTCACCCGTCGACCTCCATCACCTCCCCTCTCCCGTTTGCCTTCAAGTCTAACACTCTCTCTCTCTCTCTCTCTCTCTCTCTTCTTCTTTCACCACCGACAAATGCAAGCACCAAATCTAGCGCCGGCGCCTTCTCTCCATTACTTCCGGCGACAGAAAAAAAAAATCTCAAATCTTTATTCCTCTTCCTAACAACCATTCATGTCTGGTCAATTTTTTAGAGTTGGGAACTTTCAGTTTTTCGACACTCTGCTCTTCTGGTGCCCCCAAATTGCTCGTCAAACCATGCACTAACCAGAGCCCACGTGCAATTTTCGATTCCCTGTTTTTTAATGTGGTCCATTTACACTTGAGAATATTAGAACTAAGGGTCCGCTCCCGAGTTTTTTAAGAAGAGAAAAGAAAGGGAGGGGAGAGAAGGGAAAGGGAAAAGGGGGGGGGGGGAACTCAACAACATTTATTTGTGCTCTTGAGTTTAGGAAGGAAAAGAAAGGAAAATAGAGTGAATTACACTTGTACCCTTAATGAAAGGTAGAGAGTTATATTTGAGGGGGTAAAATAGGCTTATCAAAATATTTTGTTTTATAAGACTTTCTTTCCTTCTATTTCATCTCACTTTTGGATGGAAGGATTGTATAGGAGGGGAAATCTTATGAATTTTCCTCTCTTTTCCTTCCACTTCTTCCCTTAAAAAATCTCGGGAGCAACCTTAGGAAGGAAAATATAACACATTTCCACTCATTTCCTTTCCTTTCTCTCGTTTTAAAAACTCGGGAGCACACCCTAAGGTTTTGGCTGAATCAATTTTTTTTTTGTCTTCTCAAATCTGGTATATATATATATATATATATATATATATATATATATATATATATATATATATATATATATACTCTCTCTGTCCCGCTTTAGGGTTCTTACTTTCCTTTTTAGTCTATCCCAATTTAAGGTTCTTACTTTACTTTATTACCTAAAATGGAAAGTGGGTCCCACTTGTCATTCTTACAACAAAAACTCCCTACCCACTTTCTCTTTCCTACTTTACTTTTCATACTCACAACATTTACTTTTTCTTAATCTCCGTGCAAAGTCAAAGTAAGAACATTAATTTGGGACGGGGGAGTATATTCTTTGTAATTGACGGTGCTGGGAGACGGCAAGTAGGAGGTAATTTTCATAAAGACAAATCTAAGCTTTTTGGTTGTAATGGTTTAGTTTTCATGGAGATGAATGTGAGTTTTGTGGGGATAATGGTTTCGGTGGTTGTGTTATGTGGTAGTGGCGGTGGTGATGGTTGTGCATAGCTGTGGTGATGGTTGTGGGTACCGGTGGTGGGTCGTGTTGGATGGAAATATGGTTAAATATACACCCTCTGTCGGAGAGAGAATTGAACATTATGGTGTAGGTAAGTAACAATTAGTATGAGACGCTTAAAGATAAACTAAGTAACCATTAATTTGAGACGACAAAATTATATTTTATAAGATTTATTTTATTTTTTATTGAAGCAATGATTTATTTCATCAAAAATTGAAAATTGTTGCAATTTTATTATGGTACTGTAGACACTTCGATCTCGCACCCCCGACAAACCCTTTTGACCGGTCTAAACCCTAAAATTGACCTAGAACCCTCGATTTGGCTACACGGGAGTGCCGTGAGACTTATCGGTGCATCGAATGGATTAACGGACTTCAAATTCATAATCAGAGCGAAAAAACGAGTAAACAGGCATGTACTTCAATTTTGAGCTACGGCCCGAAACGGGGCCCGCACCCTTAGAACTGCTCGTTAACGTCCATTCTGTGCATTTAAAAATATATTATTGTCATCCCTTGCTTATGAACATATTTCAGATAGGCGGACGTGACCACAAAATTATTTCAAGCAACTTTCGTGTTGGGCCCGCGGACAACCGGGATACCATAGTGCGCGCACACGGACGAAACTTGGATTGTTGCGGAAGCAATATTTTCAGTCATCTACGTCAAATGAATTCAAACATGGAGTTATTGAAGGCCAACCAAGATCAGGCAAGTGGTTGGAGTTGGTTGGGCAATTGAATAAGGTATGGACCAATCAGAGCGCGACAAGTGGCGGATCAGATTTCCCCAGCAGCTAGCATCACAGCCGTATGGCTGCATCGTAGTGGTACGGCTTCACATGTGCCGTACGGCTCCCCTAGACTGGGCTGGCAGATCCGATTTTCAACTTGGCAACTTGTTCATTCAATCCACTTCAAGACCACTTCCAACCACTCCTACCCGGGTAAATGGCTCCCTAGAACTAGGTAAGGGCATCCTAATGTCATTTACCTCCTCCCCCATCCATATTACTCACACATTCATCCATTTTACACACACAATTCATAAAGAGAACCATAGAACCAACAAGAGCAACACTCACTTTCTCTCCATCATAAAAACACTCACCTTACACGTTCCCAACCTCAGTCCATACACCACCAATACACCATCATATGAACTTCATATCACCCCTTAAACACTCACACAAAACAAGCAAACAACTCACAACAAACATCTCTCTCAAACACAAGCACAATCACCTCTAGAAAAGCAACCAAAAAAGTCTTTCCTTGGAAACAAAGGAAGAACAACCTAGGTAACATTTCTATCTTGTAATCTCATACATGTAAAAATGTAGTTATTCATGTGATTTGTTAAGAGGTCTAGCCACTTGTTAGGCTAGACCTCCATTGTTGAACCAAAGATGTAATATTGGTGTTCTTTGCCATGTTCTTGTTAAACAAATGTTTGTAATGTTATATCTTAGTTGTTTTTCCTTGTTATTGTTGTAGATCTTGTATATACTTTGTATATTACCTATGTTTTACATGTTTAATGTTCATGTTTGTTGATTTACTGTGCCCAATTCCGAAGTTAGTTCTATACTGGGGAGATTTTCCAAAGACTATCATGTGTTTTATATAAAACCCCAAAATCTGTCCATGTTTATCTTTCTCAAAGTAAATCATAATCAAGACATGATTAAATAAGTGATTTTCCATGCATTTTGTGTCACTAACATGTATATATATATGCACACACAAGATTTCATGTTCATAGCACTTCATTTGGTTGAGTTTTGATGCTTGTTTTCATGATGTATGTGACTGTCCAGTAGGTTTTGAATCCAGACCACTCTATCTTGTCACCTCCATTACTCATATAAAACGTGGTCTTTGGGTTTTGTCCATAAAATATATTTTGTTCTACACAGATAAAGGAAAACGATAATGTAAATATCATATTTTTAACATGGGTAGAAGTATCTCTTTCCATTTTTTGTTTTAACTCTTTGCTCTCAGATTGATGTGTTTCCTACTCTGACATAAAAATTTCAGAGATGTTTTGACATGTTTAAATTTCTTTCTGGACTTAAAACTTGGCATGCTTTATGTTTAATATGTTATGAACAAGTTTCATGTTTGGTGTTTTTCCTGATTACCACGTTTTCATGATGAAAATGATAGATATTTTGTGGGTGTGCACCATTTCTCCTGTTCCGACTGTTTATGAGTTCATCTTGCATAACTTGTTTAGACATCATAAAATGCTCATACAATCAACACAAAATTCATGTGTGATGTTTAACATGTTAGTAAGAAGTAATCACATTTTATTTCTATATTTCATGAGTTTTGAGACAGGTACATCAAAGAGAATGGACAACAGTCCATAAACTGGGCATAAACATGGACATGGACATTTATTTTTACATGAGATTTGACTCCCATTTTATTCATCATGTGTACATTATAATCCCTCTTTTGTGCTTTCCTTACTTGATATGAATTCTCAAAATTATTTTCAAAACTAAGTGAGAGTCCAACCAAACCGGCTCTCATTTGTTAGCTTAAGCAAACATACCTAGAATAGGAAGACTCATTTGTATATAAAATCACCATTTTTATTAAGGCATAAAAACAAGGCACAAAATTAACTTAAGAGGCATGCATGCTAGAAACCATCACGGGCGAGGAGAGTGCCTAACCCCTTCTCTTCTCGTAACTTAGCCCTCGAATCCACTTTCTCAAAACAAAAGATTTTATCTTCGTTTTTCCTAAAATAAAGCGAGGTGGCGACTCTTGCAATATTTAAAACTTCGAGAGGAAACCATTCGTGTGAATCTGAGCGCGGATTTCGAGGTTCGAGCGCGGACTCTCACATGTACATAAAGTACAAATAAATAAAGCACAAAATTTATAAATTAATATTTAAAACCGCTTTATACTTTAAATCTTTTAGGGTGTCTCTAGTTCAATAATGTGCATTTGAACACCCTTTTATTTCAAACGTAGAAAAGTCCATTAAGTTTTTAACATCAGTTAAAAAACTCGGTTAAATTGTTAATAAACCAAAGTACGCAGTTGACATTGGGAGTTTTGACATTACAAGTGAGAAGTTGCAATAATCTGATAGTACGCATGTCTATTTTGCAAAAAACTCTTTTAGGAAGTGGACACTTACTCTGTGACAGAGTAAAAAGGAAAGGTGGACACTTACTTTGGGATAGAGGTAGTATATAAATAAGTAAAATATATTTTTTATAATTTCTTTCGACAAACTAAATTAAACATTGATCATTGGCTATTATCAATGATTAATGTTTTATTTAAGAGTGATTTATTGCTTTTCAATAATAAATATTTACTTTTTTTGTTTGAATTTGATTTTCTCCATTTGTAGGTGCCTTTGTTTCTCCTCTATGGTTGAGGGCTTATGATTTCCCTTCTTTGTTGAGGGCTTTGGGTAGTTTGTTTATTTTCTTAGTTGTTTCTATGAAATTTTTATTTGCTTATCTCAATCAAATACCCATCCTTGATTTATGTTTGTGTATCACTAATGGTGGATTATGGCTAAACGCTCTGTACCGCAACGGTCCCTTGTTGGATGTCGTTAGATGGGCACTGACTATGAATGGAATTAGTAGAGTGGTAGAGCGCGTGGCCCTTAGTTTTTACCATACGGTCTGGGCTGTTGATCAAATCCGCCAAGGATTTACCTTTGCCTGTCCCAAGCCAAGATAAAGGATGAGGGTTGCGGTAGGCATGTGACAGCCAGCGTAAAAACTTTGTCACATTTCTTATGACATGAATCCGAATATGAATATCGTTGGGGCATTCCCTTTACAGCGACGCGCTACACTTCCTAGGCCTGGGTGTAGTGATAAGTATGCAAAGGTTGCTAGGTCGTCGCCCGGAAGCGACACGCCACCTCGGCGCCCGGGAGTGGTGTCAAATATGTAAGGGTTCCTGCATTGCGGACGAGTGCAGGTAAAGAAGCTAGTCCATGGTGGGGGTAAGATTAGTGGGATGCGCTTTGGAACTTGGAACATAGGCTCTTTGACAGGGAGATCAACAGAAGTGGTGGAGGTTATGATGAGGAGGAAGATTCACATAATGTGTCTACAAGAAACTAAGTGGGTTGGAGAGAAAGCTAAAGAAATAGCACCTTGGGGTTTTAAGCTTTGGTATTCAGGAAAGGAGAAGGGTAGGAATGGAGTAGGCATCATTATTGACAAGGAGTATATCGATGATGTGGTGGAGGTGTACAGGAAGAGTAACCGGATTATTGGTATTAAACTTGTGGTTAGTGATGAGATTATAACTATTATTAGTGCCTATGCACCACAAGTAGGGTTGGACGCATCTATTAAAAAAGAGTTCTGGGAAGATTTAAAAGAGGTTGTGCAACGCGTACCTAGTGGTGAGAAGTTAGTCGTTGGTGGCGATCTTAATGGACATGTGGGGTGTTGAAATAAAGTATGAGTTGCTGCTGCAGAGCTCAAATATTTAGAGAGGAGAGTATATAAATGTAAATTGATTTTATTTCTGAATACTCTCCAAAGATTTGGATACATGGGTATTTATACTTGTGAAGAGATATCATAATTAATCTCTAGACTTATCTAAATAATTAATTCTTATTCTTATCTAGATGATTCATGTACACAATTCATGAATCGCTATTAACAAAGTAAATGGATAATGATCTAGGATAAAGTGCATTAATTCCAACACTCCCCCTTAATGCGCTTTCTTCACAACGCCGATCAACTCTCTGAAGTAGCAAAACTTTTCTTTGGAGAGTACTTTCGTCAGCAAGTCAGCAAGCTGCTCATCTGTTCGACAATATTCAAGCTGAATTTCCTTCTTCTCGATTGCTTCTCTAACAAAATGGTACTTGATCGAAATTTGCTTGGTTCGATCATGATTGACTGGATTTTTGCCAATTGTTATGGCTGATTTGTTATCACAAAACAATATTGTGCCGCCATCTTGCTTTTCTCCAATATCTTCAACAATCCTTCGTAGCCATATTGCTTGAGATGTCGCTTTTGCTACTGCGACGTACTCGGCTTCAGCTGTTGATTGAGCAACTACACTCTGCTTCTTCGAGCTCCATGAACATATTCCCGATCCAAGAGAGAACACATAAGCTGACGTGCTTTTGTTGTCATCTAGACATCCAGCCCAATCACTATCAGTATACCCCACAAGTTTTGCATTTACATCTCCAGTCTTGTACATAATGCCATAATCAAGTGTGCCCTGTACATACCTTAACACTCTTTTCCCAGCACTAAAATGAAGCTGGCTAGGTTCTTCCATGTATCTTGAAAGAATACTTGTGGCAAACATAATATCCGGTCTAGTAGCTGTGAGGTATAAGAGACTACCAATCAAACTTCGGTACATTTTGGCATCTGCTTTCTTTGCACCATCACATTTCTTCATCTTCTCATTCGGCATCAAAGGAGTAGCAACTGATTTGCAGCCCAACATATTAAACTTCTTGAGCAGATTTTCCCCATACTTCTTTTGAGAAATGAAAACTCCATTTTTCTCTTGAGAAACTTCAATTCCCAAAAAATAATGTAGTAAACCGAGATCTCTCATCTCATAAGTGCTCATCATATCTTTCTTGAATTTTTGCAGCAATCTTTCATCATTTCCGGTGTAGACTATATCATCTACATATAAAGAAACGATAAGAATAGAAGCCCCTCTTTTCAACACATACAAAGTAGGCTCACTTTGACTTTTTTCAAAGCCACTCTTTGCAAAGTACTTATCAATTTCAGCATACCATGTCCGGGGAGCTTGCTTTAACCCGTATAGAGCCTTTTTAAGCTTGTAAACTTTTTCTTCTCCCCCTTTAAGCAAGAAACCCGGAGGCTGTCTGACATAAACATCTTCTTCCAGCACACCATTCAAAAAAGCTGACTTTACATCAAGTTGGTAAATTAACCAACATTTTTTAGCAGCAAGAGCAATTAATGTTCTAATTGTTTCAAGTCGAGCAACTGGAGAAAAAGTTTCAGAAAAATTAATACCTGGCTTTTGAGTAAATCCCCTTGCCACAAGTCTTGCCTTATGCTTCTGAATGCTCCCATCTTGATTGAATTTTGTTTTGTAGATCCACTTCACATCAATGACATCCGCGTCTTGTGGACAATTAACTAACTCCCATGTTTGATTCTTTTCTATCATTCTCATCTCCTCCTCCATTGCTTTTATCCACACATCATGTTTTTGTGCTTCTTCAATACTTTCTGGTTCCATGCCAACAAAATTGCAAGTTGGGTACAAGTCTCGTACCCTTCGAGTTCTTAAAGGAGGACTCTCGGATGAAGAATATGTAGGAGAAACAAACTGTTGATGTGAACTGCTCCCAACATCATTTTCGCTTCTTGGTGAAGTTATTGGACTTGGAGGTGCTTCTTCTTCTTCTTGTGAATTCCTACCTTGAGTTTCACCTTCTCTTGGCACAAAAACAAATGATTTTTCCTGCAATTTCTTTTCTTTCCAGTCCCAGCTAGCATTTTCATTAAAAATCACATCCCTACTTACAATCAACTTCTCAGTCTCAACATTATAAAGCCTATAGCCTTTAGTACTGGAACTATACCCAACAAAAATGCATTTTTGGCTTTTCTCATCAAGCTTAGTCCTTTTTTCAGAAGGAATATGAGCATAACAAATGCAGCCAAATATTTTAAAATGACTAACCGATGGTTTAAGTCCGGTCCATGCCTCAATTGGAGTCTTTTTCTTCACAACTTTTGTTGGACACCTGTTGAGTATGTAGACTGAAGTATTCACAGCTTCCGCCCAAAATCTCTTTGGTAACCCTTTCTCATTTAGCATTGATCTAGCCATCTCCACAATCGTCCGATTCTTTCTCTCGGCAACTCCATTCTGTTGGGGACTATATCCTGCTGTCAGTTGCTTCCAAATGCCTTCATCCTTGCAATACTCTTCAAATTCATGGGAGGTATATTCACCACCCCTATCACTTCGAATAGTTTTGATGCTGTAACCACTTTGCTTCTCCACCAAAGCTTTAAATTGCTTGAAAATGGTGAAAGTTTCTGATTTTGACACGCCCCAAGTCCCGGGATCCCCTAATAGAACCTCGAACCTGGTGCGCGTAACTAACAAGAAACAAGAAACTAACGGGAAACAGGAACAATACCTGTTAGAAACAAACTGACATGATATATATACTCAAGAGTGAGGAGCTAAGATAGCTCACAACGAGTTCTAGACCAAGAAATTTAAAACCAAACAAGGTTACATACAGGGAAAGACATGCCTAGCAAATAAGCTGGCATCAAGAACTGTCTAGGGACAACAAATACTACCCCAATACAAGCCCAGGGTTTATTAACTCATACAAGATCGTCCTTACCAAAATATAAAAGGACACTAACTTCGAACAAGAATATCCTGCTGAGTAAGTTCCCAGCTAAGTCGAGCCTCACTGCGTACTATCCCCTGCTTTCCTGGGGGGGGGGGAACAATTAAACAAATAAAGGGTGAGATAAATCTCAGTAAGCTATTAACATGCAACTATATGTCATGTTATCATGCAATACAAGTAGATACTCAACTAAACATATATCAAGTATCATCAAGTAACAAGTATAGGAGAGGCTAAGCCAACTCAACAAGTAATCAAGCTCAAGAAAGGTTCAGGTAACAAGTAGTCAAGTAGAGTGAGAGGCTAGACCAACTCACCAAGATGCACATAGGCCTATCACGCATTGTACCTGAATCCTTCCTTATTCCTCCCAAGAATACCATTTGTTGTCGATGCTTTTCTAGCTGAGGACAACCAAGAACAAGAACAAGAACTGCTGTGCAGTATATAAGAAGACCTGGTAACCAATGTCATCCACAAGAACAAGATCCACGAGGTGTTTAAGACAATTGCATTCACTTAGGTCAGGCTTATTGCTCTAACCAAGGAAGCTATGCCCTTACTATGGCCGGTAGTAAGGGGTCAGGCGAAAATACATAGGGACCCGATTGTCACTTAAATCCCAGCTCTCGCGACAAGCGTGAACCTATATATTTTCGAACAAGCAAGGAGAACCAGCTGGACTCACACAAGAATGCACAAGTAGATGTTTACTTGAACTACGAGAATAGAACTAAGTCCCATATTAGTGGACCAGTCTTTATGCACCATGTAATCATGTATCATGTGCTCACAAGAATATGCACCATGTAGTCATGTATCATGTGCTCACGAGAATATGCACCATGTAATCATGTATCATGTGCTCACGAGAATATAAGTACACGTACGCAATTATTACGAATACAAACCAAGATAACAATGGCACATAAGGTGTCCACATAACACGATCAATCCAAGTAAGAGTCCATTTATAACAGACTTCAGTCAAGTAGTAGGGTATATCACTTTGTCACATGCCAAGTTTGCACGTACATATTCATATCACGTTTAACACATTAAAGTGTCTATCACGATACCCTTACTATCAAGTAGAGCTCAATACATTATACTCTAAACACGTAGTAGAATAGGTCACGTTGTACCTAGACACAGTCATATCTCACGTATATGTATCGTTAATAATCGAATACATTTTCCAGCACATATTGTGTTCTGTAGTTATTCTTATTAACTTAAATCGTAGTATTCATGATTATATGAATTATCTTCATATTACACTAGTCCCTATTTTCTTTAGGAACCTATTTCAAGACAAGATATCTTCTTTATTCTTTATATACTTCATTTAGTATATACACGATTAAAACCAATCATTAGCACTTTAGTGTTTGTTCATAACACTTACAATACACACGTATCAAATTCAAGTATGTAGTAGAGTTATTCATTCTCTATCTAGTTCCATATCCCAACTCTTTTGGTTATTCATACCACGTACCAATCAATCAAGAAGCCACATTCTATCAAGTAAATATATGCAAGATTTGCATATACACATCAAGACTCTTTCAAGTTTATTACCATACACATATATTGGTGTCAAGGCACGTACAAGATTTTATAATCTTATATTCAAGTCTTAATCCAATTATTTGGATGTTCAAGTCATGTACAAGGTTTTATTGTCTTATACTTCAAGTTACTGTCTCAACTTAAGACATTCAAGACATTCAAGATATTCAAGACATTCAGGACATTCAAGACATTCAAGACATTCAGTACATATACAAGATTTTATCATCTTATATCCAAGTTCTCAATCCATTTCTTTGGATGGTCAAATATGTACAAGAGTTAATTATCTTATACCTCAAGTTCAAGCTAGGAAGATGAATTATACATCTTTCACGTATTATTTTCCAATCCTTTTCTTAGGACATTCAAGCTCAAGACATTAGTTGGTGCCCCTAAGGTACACAAACATTAACTTCAAGACACATAAAAGAGTTACTACTCTTATACTCAAGTTATTATTTAATTATGATTTAAGTCCACATTTCATTTGATCACGAAGGGACTATTTTTCAGTACTAGAGTGTTCTACAACACTCATCTAGGCCATCTAGGGTAGTACCCTAAACCTAGACCAAGACTACTTCAAGTTCAAATTAAGTAAATGAGCTATACCACTCATACTTACAAGTTCATAATCCCCTACATAGGATATTCGAGCTCAAGACACTAATTTGGTGCTCTCACGGTGCACAAACATTCGTTCCAAGACAAGCATAACACATAAGTGCTTGTTCATAGCACTTTCAAGACATATAAAAGAGTTCTTCCTTTTATACTCAAGTTCTCATTTGAGTTCTATAAGTGTCCATGTACAAGACTAAGTTCTCATTTTAATTCAATGAGTATACACGTTTAAAACCAAGTTTTGATGCCCCTAAGGTGTCACAACACTTGCTAGGACATCTTATACTAAGGTTATATACCTTAACTAGAGTTACTTCCAACTTATACAAACTTTAAACAACATTTTGTTTTTCAGGTAACTGTGCGGTCGCCTAAAATGGCCTGTGCGGTCGCACACAAGCAGGTCAATTCCTTTGAAAAACCTTTCAGAAAGATGGGCGGTCGCCCAAGGGTTTTTGTGCGGTCGCACAAGGTACCAAAATGCGAAATTTTTATTTCTTTCCCAGGCTAAGAAATTTCCCGTCCCAAGCGTAGGAGTAACTTTTACCGACTCTTAGGCAATACCCAAAACATTATTTCAGGCTCAATTCATTTCTTTTACCGTCCCATAAATAATAGGACAATTTCCTTTTATTCCAATTAAATATTTCACCGTCCCCAAAAGTATAAGTACAATTTTATATTATACTAATATACCCATTTAGAGATACTTCCATTCATTTCCCCTTACCACAAATAATGGTACAACTTTTATAATAATAATTAAATCAAGTTACTATTTTACCGTCTCACGAATAGGAGTATAAATTTCAAATATGTTTACAAACCCATCTAAGATTGAGTTTCATGTTCTATGTTCTCTGTATTAGTATAGAAATACTCCCTTCGTCCCAATTTAACAAGTATCACAAAAATTGCTCAAAACACAATTTTAACAAGAACAAGTAGCGGGAATAACATATATGCATGTTATTACAAGTAAGGGGGAGCTAATAGCTTACCTAGTCAAAAACCAAGTTGACCCAAATTAATTTTTGTTCGGCAGGAAACGCTCTATTCAGCGCCACGAATATTTATCCGGGACCAGAATCACGAACGGATGGATAATTAAGCTCGAGGAGTCGAGAATAGGAAGAATCCTATACTTAGCTTTTACACACAGAGAGTACGAGAAGAAAATTTAGAATTTGCTTTCTCACTCAGTGAAAGCAACAAGATATACTTGCAAGATTCCAAGAATTGCAACTAGGCCCCTCAAGTTCTAACTTTGACAAAAAGGCCCCTAAACTTTCAACTTTGACATTTAACCACCTTAATTTTCTAAAGTAGTTAAATAAATTAACTCAAATAAAATAGCATCTAAATATGCTAGCCAAGAATTTAACAAGCACGTTAAATATTTAACAAGAATAAAGATGGGGGTTACAGATTTTTCTTTCAAAAAATAAACCCATGTCATTCTTGTATAATCATCTACAAAAAGAAGAAAATACCTTTGTTTGCCCAAAGACGGAGTTGCCATTTTTCCACAAATGTCAGTGTGCACAAGTTCTAGCGGGGCCTTTGCTCTCCACGTGCTTTTGCTCGGAAATGAATTTCTGTGTTGTTTGCCCATGACACACCCTTCACAAACATCCGTTGTTGTTTGAATGCTAGGCAACCCATTCACCATGCCTTTTTGCTTCAACAACTTCAGCCCTTGAAAATTGAGATGACAAAATCTCTTATGCCACAGCCAAGAATCTTGAACGACATCCACCTTCAATGCAACTTTTTCTCCGTAACACATCTTAAGAGGAAAAGTTTTGTTTGGAGCCATGCGAATTGTCACGACAAGCTGTTGCGCTTTATCAAAAATAGCACACTCTTCATCTTTAAATATAACCTGATAACCACTCCTTAGAAGCTGTCCAACGCTCAAAAGATTCGGAGCTACATTTGGAACAAGCAGCACATCATGCATATATTTAACTCCCCTTTCTGTTTGGATAGGAATACTTCCTTTCCCCAATGCTTTGTGGGAATAACCATCCCCCATTTTTATTTGAGGAGTAACAGAAGTATCCAAATCAACAAATAATTTCTCATTTGATGCCATATGATTACTGCAGCCACTATCAACATACCAAATATTATCTCCTTCACCAGTTTTTGATTGGCCAGCATAGAAAAGAATTTCTTCTTCCGCTCCATCATTCTCCGCAAAATTTGCTTGATTTGCATTCTTGAACCTGCATTCTTTTTCAACATGGCCAAACTTGTTGCAATGGTTGCACTTTGGCTTCCCACGATGAAAACAATCATCCGATTCATGACCAAACTTGCTGCAATATTTGCACTTTGGCTTCCCACGAAGAAAACAATCAACAGTATCATGATTATCTTTATTACAAATTTTGCAAAACTTTTTACCTTTATTTTTGAAATCACCTCTTTTGTTGGACTCTCCATTTTTCCAGCCTCGTTGCTTCCATCCTTGTTGACTCCCTTGACCATTTTCTTTTGCAGCTGAAAACTTCTTTGGTTCGAATGAGAGCTTTGATTGGAAAGCACTTTCACTTGATTGCTCACTCCGTCGCATTCTACGCTTTTCATGGGATTGTAAGGAACCCATCAACTGCTCCATTGACAATGTAGCAAGGTCTTTTGACTCTTCAATAGCTGAAACCACTGAATCATATTTTTCCGGCAAGCTGATCAAGATCTTCTCAACAACTTGTTGATCGGTCATCTCTTCTCCAAGTGCTCGAATTCGATTCACCACTTCGGAAACTCTTGCAGAGTAGTCTTTGATGTACTCTGACTCCTTCATCTTTAGATTATGAAAATCTCTACGCAATGTTTGAAGATTGATGGCTTGAATTTTGCTATCACCTTTAAACTCCCTGGCCAAAATCTCCCAAGCTTCTCTTGAAGTTTCCACTCTCATAATTTTAGGAAAAATTTCTTCTGTAATTCCATTTTGAATTTTCGACAGGGCCTTTGCATCCCTCATCATGTCTGCTTCAAGTTTTTCTTTTTTTGCTTTTGACGGTTCGGCGCCTTCAGCAGGTAAATCGACTCTTTCTTCAACAATGCTCCAAAGTCATTCTGAACGGAGAATCGTCTTCATCTTAACTTCCCAAAAACCATAGTTTTCTCCACCAAAAACTGGAAGTATGGTGTAGGAACCTGACTGGCCATCTTTTGCACTAGCAGCCATCTTGATAGAGATTTTTCGAACGCCCTAAAGTTAACTAACCAGGCTCTGATACCAATTTGTTGAAATAAAGTATGAGTTGCTGCTGCAGAGCTCAAATATTTAGAGAGGAGAGTATATAAATGTAAATTGATTTTATTTCTGAATACTCTCCAAAGATTTGGATACATGGGTATTTATACTTGTGAAGAGATATCATAATTAATCTCTAGACTTATCTAAATAATTAATTCTTATTCTTATCTAGATGATTCATGTACACAATTCATGAATCGTTATTAACAAAGTAAATGGATAATGATCTAGGACAAAGTGCATTAATTCCAACATGGGGTCTAGTCGACACGACTTTAAGAGCATTCATGGAGGTTTTGGTTTTGGGGAGAGGAATGAAGCAGGGAACGGGATCCTGGAGTTTGCGATGGCATATGACTTGAGTATAATGAACACTTGGTTCAAGAAGAGAGAATCACACTTGGTGACCTATAGAAGTGGAGGTAATAAAAGTCAGATTGACTTCTTCTTAGTGAGAAATGCTTGTAGAAAGAGTTACACTGACTGCAAGGTTATTCCAGGTGAAAGTACTGCAACTCAACATAGACTTGTGGTACTTGATTTTTGAAGTAGGAGAATTTAAAGGAAGAGAAAACCACTAGTAGAACCTAGAATCAAGTGGTGGAGGCTTCAAGGGGAGAATCAACAAAGATTTCTATCTAAGATGGCCACTACTGGTATTTGGTCGGGTAATATGGAGGATATGGATATAGATTCGACCTGGACTAAGATGGAGCATACCATAAAAGAGGTGGCAAGAGAAGTCCTTGGAGAATCTAAAGGAAGTGTGCCACAAAGTAAGGACATATCATGGTGGAACGAGGAAGTAAAGCAAGCGATAAAAAGCAAGCGAGAATGCTATAAATTATTGGGAAAATGCAGGAGTGGGGAGAACTATGATAGGTATAAGGAGGCTAGAAGAGAAGCAAAGAAAGTAGTAAAAGATGCAAGAGCAAAGGTGAATCAGAAACTTAATGATAGATTGGATACAAAAGAAGGGGAAAAAGACATCTATAGACTTGCTCGTATGAGGGATAAGAGGACACGAGACATTGGGAGGGTTAAATGTGTTAAGGATGTAGACCAAAGAGTGTTGGTCGGGGATAAAGAGATAAAAGATAGGTGGAGTTTGTACTTCAATACCTTGTTTAATGGCGATCAAGAGCAGGATATTGGAGATATAACTATCCCTTCGAGTATGATTAATCGAGATTTTATGCGGCGAATTCAAAAGGGTGAAGTGGAAATGGCGATGAAAAAGATGGGATTAAATAAAGCTGTAGGCCCGGATGGAATACCAATTGAGGTGTGGAGATGTCTTGGGGGAGAGGGGAATAGATTGGTTAACAACACTATTCAACAAGATACGGAGAAGTAACACAATACCATTGGAGTGGAGAAAAGGTACCCTAATCCCTTTGTATAAGAACAAAGGTGATGTCCAAGATTGTGCCAACTATCGAGGGATAAAATTAATGAGCCATACTATGAAACTTTAGGAAAGAGTGATTGCACAACGGCTAAGAAAAATTGTGAATATTTCGGATAACCAATTTGGATTTATGCCCGGCAGATCGATTATGGACGCAATCTATCTTATGAGACAAATCATGGAGAAATATCGAGATAAAAAGAAAGATTTGCACATGGTTTTCATTGATTTGGAGAAGGCGTATGATAAAGTGCTAAGAGAGGTTCTTTGGTGGGATTTAGTAAAGAAAGGCGTTTCAAATAAATATATTGATATTATCAAGGACATGTATAATGGAGTTAGTACTAGTGTACGGACAAGCGTTGGGAAGACAGAAGAGTTCCCTATCACGATTGGAGTGCATCAAGGCTCTGCACTTAGTCTCTTTCTCTTTGCCCTGATAATGGACGAAGTAACGAGGTCAATCCAAGATGATATTCCATGGTGTATGTTGTTCGCAGATGATATTGTGCTGATTGATGAGACAAAAGAAGGTAATGAAAGTAAATTGGAGTTGTGGAGACGCACTTTGGAATCTCGAGGTTTTAGGTTAAGCAGAAGCAAAACTGAATATATGGAGTGTAAATTTAGCAAAGTTGGAAGCAGAGAGGCAGGAGTGATCACATTCGATGGAAAGATTGTCCAAGCTTCCGAGTTCTTTCGCTATCTTGGATCTATTATCCAAAAAGATGGAGAATTGGATGGAGATGTGGCTCATAGGATTAAAGCATGTTGGTTGAAGTGGAAGAGTGCCATAGGGTTTCTTTGTGATTGTGGCATGCCAAATAGATTAAAGGGAAAATTCTATCGTACGGAAATTAGGCCTGCACTGCTTTATGGCACTGAATGTTGGGCCGTGAAACATTGTCATATTCATAAGATGAATGTAGCGGAGATGCGTATGCTACGATGGATGTGTGTGCATACAAGAAAAGATCGATTCAGAAATGAGGTGATCAGGGGTAAAGTAGGAGTTGCGCCTATTGAGGATAAAATGAGGGAGCATCGTCTAAGGTGGTTTGGTCATGTGAGACGGATACCGAGTGATGCACCGGTTAGGAGGCCTGAAGAGTGGAGAAGTGATAAAATGGCGAGGGGGTAGGGGAAGACCCAAGCAAACTTGGATTAAGGTGATTGAAAATGATATGAGTTTACTCGGAGTGGATGAAGATGTGGCGTTGAAGAGGCCGGAGTGGAGGGCGAAAATTCATATGAATGATGGGGGTTGATTGTACTTTTTTTTATTATTATTATTATTTATTTATTTATTTATTTTATTTTATTTTCTCCATCTTTTTCCTCTCTCTCTCTCTCTCTCTCTCTCTCTCTCTCTCTCTCTCTCTCTCTCTCTTTCTCTTTCTCTCTCTCTTCCTTTTATCACGATGACATATGAGGATTCATGTTAGCCGACCCCAAATTATTTTGGGGCTAAGGCTTTGTTGTTGTTGTTGTTGTTGTTGTTGGTCTGGGCTGTTGATCAGGGATAGAAAAAGATGGAATTCAAGATGGATTAAAGGTAGTTTTTAACCATGTGGTCTAGGCTGTTGATGATCTGGCATTGATTAGTGCATGTAGGGATATGTTTAATGCAAAAAAAAAAAAAAAAAAAAAAAATCTCTACGCATTTAGTTAGTCGAACAACAAATGTTATGACCGATGTTGTTTTTAGGGCTTCTTTTGTTAACGAAATATCCACCACTTTAGTTGAGCATCTGTCATTTAAAGATTGTCAATTTCAAGCTTTATGTGTTTGCTAATAAAATTTTGTTTTTTTGCTTCTCAGATAAAAAAGTAGGTGAAGCACATACTCCTAAATGGGAGTGTACGGGGATTAAGAAAATATATTGAAAAAAGTAAGTATTGTGAGTGGGTTGGAGAGAGAAAATAAGTTAGTGGATAGTTGTTATGAGTGGATAGTAGAGAGAAAAGTGAACATTTTGGGTAAATAGCAATAAGTATGAGACGCTCAAAATAGAAATAAGTAGCGATAAGTATGTGACGGAAGGAGTATACTATGGTATAATGGTATGGAATATAGTATTCCCTCCGTCTCATAGTAAAGTAAGAAATTTTGTATGCTTATTAAGATGTAACTTAATACTTCTAGTCGATTAAAGATGTAACTGTCTAACATACTATTCATAATTCAAGTGGTGACAGTAAGTAGAATATTGTTTTTTTTTTTTTTTAATTATAGACAAAGGACAATCTAGTCTAAAACACTATTTCATCTAATATTATTTTGAAAATAAGACAGTTAATGTGAAGCGAATTAATCAAAAAGAAAGTTGGAATCTAACCTTGCTAGACGACGGAGGGAGTATTTTCTTTAGTGAGATCAGCCTAGAATGCTTTAAACACACTCATTAAATCATTGTCAAGTAACTAAATCCAAAAATTTGACTTGGGTATGTAGCAGGTCAACTAAAGTGTTGACTCCATAACTTCATCATCACCCATACGCCAGAATGACATAAGGAAACATATAACTAGAGGAGGGGACTAGTAGCCCTGCCTAGGTTGTGTCTAAAATGTCTCACTCACCTTTGAATATTATAGAGTGAGGAGGGCTTCATTTTCTAAGTCTTCAACTGAAGTGCCAATGACTTTAACCTAGGGATGGCCAAACCGGACCGGAACCGGAAAATCGGACCGGAACCGGACCGGAAAAGCCCGGAACCGGAGCAAACCGGGGAGGAAACCGGAACCGGACGAACCGGAACCGCAAGGCATGCGGGCCGGTTCAGGGTCACATATATGCCGAACCGGACCGGAACCGGAACCGGAACCGTACCGAAAATCCCTTATTTTTCAATAATTTTACCGGAACCGGACCGGAACCGTACCGGAACCGGACCGAACCGGAACCGTATTGTGCCAAACCGGAACCGGAACCGGGGTAAGTGCGGGCCGGTTAAGGGTCACCCATTTGACGAACCGGAACCGGCGGTTCCGAACCGGAACCGGGCCCGGAACTGGTTTTGGCCATCCCTACTTTAACCCAGGTATAATTTGAAAAATGAAGAAATAGAAAGATCAACGGCAAAACCACTTAGAACTCTTATAGTTGATTTTATAACAAAACCACAAACTAAACTACAAAAGGTGGATGAAAAATCATACTGTTAAAACAATAAACAAAACTTGAAGAGAAAAATAATCAAACACAAGAATACAAATTTGCCTGATCCACCAACTTGACTACGTCCACGGGGAGGGAAAAAATATTATTATAAATCTGGAGAAACGTACACAAGATCACACTAATCTATATAGAAGGAATTTTGGTCTCAAAATTCTTGACTGTGATAAACCCTAGATCTAGAATTATTGATTTTCTCTTAGCAATCTAAATTATCTTAAGGTAATTAATAATCCACACTCCGTGTTTGAGTCTGCGTTGGGCACGAGTCGTACTCTGCCTTTCCACAAGTGCACCCGACTCGCCCAAAAGATCTTCACACGTGCTGATCACATAACACTTTTGCCCAGGACTCGTGCTATGCCCGTCAGTCGTGCTGATCATCTGGGGCCGGACTCGCGCTAGTGGGCACGAGTCGTTCCCAGGCTGGCTGCTCCCTTCTTTGTCTTCTTTTCTGCTCTGTCAGGCATTATGCATTTTTTCTGTTGTATAACCTCAGCGTCCCAAATTCAAAGGCATTTTCCCAACAATCTCTACACTGACATTAAATTTCCATGAACAAATATTTCTTCCCCCTCTCCTCTTCTGCTATCTAATAGCTGCGAACATTAAGAAAGTCCAAACAATGGAACTTGCTTCCAGTCACTGGCTATGTGAACACATTTGCAGGGTTGTCCGCCGTCCCTACCTTCTTCACATTTACCCGTTTCGCATCCCTTAGGAAATGATACCTCACATCAATCTGCTTGGTCCTCTCATGATGAACTTGATCCTTGGCTAAGAAAATTGCGCTGAAACTATCGCAATAAACAATATCCTGATCTTGATGTATCCCAATATCGCTGATCAATCCCTTCAACCATATTCATTCCTTAGCGGACTTTGTCAATGCCATATATTTTGCCTCTGTTGTAGAAACGTCACTGTCGTCTGCAAAGTAGCCCTCAAACTGACAACTGACCCACCATGTGTAAATACATATTCGGTCATCGATCTTCTTGTGTCATCCCCCGAATATCTGAGAAACCCTCTATTGCACAATTTGCTCCACCTCTATAGTTGAGACCGATATCACTGGTACCTCTAAGATACCTAAAGATTTGTTTCACAACCTGTCAATGTTCCTTACCCGGATTACCCATAAACCGACTAACAACAGTAATCGCTTGTGCAAGATCCGGGCTAGTGCACACCATATCATACATCAAACTACAAATTGCACTAGCATAGGTTACTCGGAGTATCTATAACCTTAGTTGTTGACTTATCAAATCTCTCTAAAACTTTCTTAATGTAACCTTTAAGGGATAAGAACAGTTTCCGTTTGGCTCTATCCTTATAAATCTCCATACCCATAATTTTCTTCGCGCTACCCAAAACCTTCATCTCAAACTCGGCTGATAATAAACCTTTCAGCTTCTGACTCTCTGACTTCTTGACTGCTTCTATTAACATATCATCTACGACCCATCTACCAATTTATTGTGATACAAACAACAATCATACGGGCTCCTCGTGTAACCGATTTCTATCATATAACTGTCAAACCTCTTGTACCACTACCTAGGCGTCTGTTTAAGTCCATACAAGGACTTCTTCAACCTACAAACATAATCTTCCTTACCAGGAACTTGGAATCCATCCGGTTGAGTCATGTATATCTCTTTCTATAACTCTCCATACAAAGAAAGTTGTCTTGACTTCTAGTTGCTCGAGATCCAAATCGCTCTGTGCTACTATTTCTAGCAACACTATAATCGATGTGTGTCTCTGACCACAGGTGAGAAGATCTCATTGTAGTCCACCCATTCTCTCTATGAGAAACCCCTTACACCAACACGAGCTTTATACTTGACCCCTTCTGTTGGTGACATTCTTTCATTTTTCTTGAAGATCCACTTGCAAGTAATAATCTTTCTGCCTTCTGGCCTCTTGGTCAACTCCTAAGTCTGATTCTTGTGATGAGACTCCATCTCGTCACCCATAGCTGCATAGATGACAATGAACATGTATCTTATTCCTTGAAAGTAGATGGATCCATAAGATCAGGCTCCACTTCCTCAGCAACCTGCAATGCATAAGACACCATATCTTTAAAACCATACCTTTCTGAAGGCTTCCCAAAATTAGTTCTTTTAGTCCTTCCTTGGCTAACCCATGTTATTCGGGAGTAGGAGATGAACTTTCTGGTGCTTCAGTCTCTGTCTCTGTTGGTAAATCCTTATCAACATCTGACTTTGGGACAACTAAGTATTCAGTATCTTGTTGCTCAATTTTTTTGTCAACACCGCCAATAGTTGGCACAATCATAGATCACATAATAGGGTTAATAACGTAATTGTCATCAAATACGACGTTCTTACTGATAATTACTCTATTTTTTGATGGAAACCAAATACGGTATCCCTTGACACCGTCCCATACCCCATGAATACTCCCTTTTTAGCTCTAGGCTCTAACTTCCCATCATCCACATGGTAATAAGCAGTACAACCAAAAGCTTTTAAATTATTAGTCAAAGTTTAATCAAGTTGACCACTAATTGACTTCTAGTCTCACTTGTCGTGGGACAGAGGGAGTATATCTTAAAAAGTTGGGCATCGTATAGTTCAAGTGATCACTCGTCAATTCCTATACCCGGATTAGTTAAAAAGCCACCCAAATCTTAACATGCAATTAAAACTAGAAAAACCTTTATGTCGAATACTTTTCGAAAAGCCAAACAAAGAGATTAATAATAGAATTAACAAAGCATAAAGAAGAATCAATACATGTTACCTCCAATCCATAGATGATAAAATTAATTCTTCATAGACAAAAAAAATAATCTCTAGAATAATTTGGAGGAATTAAAGAGTGAAATTTGATTGTTCATTACAATTAATCTAGATTAGTATTTATAGAAAACACAAACCTAAACTTAAAAGGTGTTGTAAAATTAAAAAGGAAAATAAAAGACTTAGGAAACAATAATAAAATTGTAACTAAACAAGTCAAGAACTTCCTTTTCCTCCAACAATTGGACAAATTTTGGACTCTTGAAGGCTGATATCCAAATTTCTTCTATGCTCCCTGAAATTTTGATAATTCCCATAAGGCTCCTCATATATTTGGAAATTCTTCAAAAGGTCCTTCGCATGTGCAACAACACGGAATGGAATGTGCGACCGCCCAAACATGCTGGGGATTTCCTGGCAAGTTTTTCTATGGTGTTGTGCGCACACACAGTAATACGGTGTGCGACTCACCATATGCACTGCAACTTGTACCTTTTTCGGTTGAACTTTCGGAGGTCATAACTTTTTCATACAGACTCCGATTTGGACGTGCCAACTATCGTTGGAAAGATATTTTTGAGTACAATCCAATAAACTTAGTTGCAAAATGGTAAAATATCTTTATTTTTCCTTTATGGTCCGTTTTTTTTTGTTCCATTTTGCCTTTTTTAAGTCCATTAATCCGGCAATCTTCCTCCTCTTGCCTATACTCGTAAAAACTCCAAAAAGCATTAAAACACCCAAGGTTGAGCATCAAATAAGTCATAGAAGCATATCATTTGGATGGGTAAAACCACATCTGACACGCCCCCAAGTCCCGGGATTCCATAATAGAACCTCGAACCTGGTGCGCGTAACTAACAATAAGCGAGAAACTGAATGACATCTGCTTATATCAAACTGACATCATATATACTCAAGAGAAACGAGCTAAGATAGCTCACAACGAGTTCTATACCAAAAAATTTAAACCAAATGATTATACACAGCGGAAAAAATGCCTAGCACATAAGCTGGCATTACAAGAACTTTCTAATATACACGTATTAGATTCGAGTATGTAGTAGAGTTGTTCATTCTCTATCTAGTTCCACATTCCAATTCTTTGGTTATTCATACCATATATCAAGTAGTCAACAAGCCACATTCTATCAAGTAGTTATATGCGAGATTTGAACATTCACATCAAGGATAGTTTAAACACGTTAGTGCTTATTCATAGCACTTTCAAGTTCATTACCATACACACGTATTGGTTTCAAGACATGTAAAAGAGTTCTTCCTTTTATATTCAAGTTCACACTCCAATTCTTTGGATGTTCAAGCTAAGGATCTTGTCCTGATACTTCTAGTGTTCTATAACACTTACAAGATTACTACCATACACATGTATTAGTTTCAAGGCATGTACAAGATTTTATCATCTTATATTCGAGTTCTCAATCCAATTCTTGGATATTCAAGTCATGTACAAGATTTAATTGTCTTATACTTCAAGTTCAAGCTAAGTAGATGAGTTATACATCTCATACTTACAAGTTCTTAATCCTATACTTTGGATGTTCAAGCTCAAGACATTGTTCTAGTGCCCCTAAGGTACACAAACATTGGTTTCAAGACACATATAACACATTAGTGCTTGTTCATAGCACTTTCAAGACAATTAAAAGAGTTCTTACTCTTAGGCTCAAGTTCTCATTTTAATTCTATGAGTACTCATGTTTAAGACCAAGTTCTAATGCCCCAAAAGGTACATATACACTTGCTAGGAAATCTTATACTAAGGCTCTATACCTTAGGAGGGGTAAGGTTCCATTTCATTTGGGATTTAAAACACTTTTGTTAAGACAGGGGACCGGGCGGGCGCTCGACAACTGACCAGGCGGGCGCTCGGCAAGGACCAAGCGGGCGCTCCAGGTCAACAGGGATTTTGGTCATGAAGCACGAGGTAAGCGGGCGCTGGTTATGAGGTCAGTTTGATATAAGCAGATGTCATTCAGTTTCTCACTTCTTGTTAGTTACGGGCACCAGGTTCGAGGTTCTATTAGGGAATCCTGGGACTTGGGGGGCGTGTCAGTTGGTAAGGGGTCAAGCGCAGATACATAGATCCCCGATTATCACTTAGCCCCAGCACTCGCGATAAGCGTGAACCTATATATCTTCGAACAAGCAAAGACCAGCTGGACCCACATAAGAATGCACAAGTATTATTTACTTGAACTACAAGAGTAGAACTAAGTCCAAAAGTAGTGGACTAGCTCTTCATGAACCATGTAATCATGTGCTCACCAAATACAAGTACACTTACGCAATAATTGCGAATACAAATCACTATAACAATGGCACGTAATGTGTCCACGTAACACAATCAATCCAAGTGTGAGAGTCTATTAGTAACAGACCCCAAACAAGTAGTAGGGTACATCATTCTATGTCACTTTGTCATATGCCATATTTGCATGTACATATTCATATAATCTTTAACACATTAATGTGTCTATCACGATACCCTTACTTTCATGTAGAGCCCAACATCTTAGACTCTAAGCACGTAGTCGAATAGGTCTTATTGTACCTCGTCACAATCATACCTCGCGTATATGTATCGTTAACAATCGAATACATTTTCCAACACATATTGTGTTCTATAATCATTCTTGTTGACTTAAATCGTAAGATTTATAGTTATATGAATTATCTTCATATTACACTAGTCCCTCATTCTTTAGGAACTCAACTCAAGAACAAGATATCTTCTTTATACTTTATATACTTCATTGAGTATATGCACGATTAAAACCAATTACTAGCAAAGATACAAGTACATAGCATGTTATCATGTAATCATGCAAATCAAGAAGATTATCAAGTAATCATGCTCAAGATGTCATCAAGTAACAAGTATATGAGAGGCTAAGCCAACTCATCAAGTAGCTAACACGTAAGGCTAAACTATCACGTTACAAAGGATATTCCAACCTTATTCCTCCCAAGTAAACCATTGTTGTCGTTGCTTATTGCAGTTGACAAATCACGAAATTAACAAGCACAAGTACCAAGAATAACATATATGCATGTTATTACAAGCAAGGGGGAGCTAGTGACTTACTGAGATTTATCTCACCCCGTTCCTTGTTTATTTGTTTTCTCCCCAGGAAAGAGTGGTAATACGTTGTGAGGCTCGACTTAGCAGGGGCCTACTTGGCAGGTTGTTCTTGTTGGGAATTGTTATCCTTTCCAGTTTTGGTGAGGACGATTTTGTATCAGTTGTTTAGACTCAGGATCGTGGGTAGACTTGTATAGTACTTGTATATAACCACATTTGGTTTAAATTTCTTGGTATAGAACTTGTGGTGAGCTATTTTAGCTCGATTCTCTTGAGTATATATGATACCAGTTGATTTATTCAGGTGTCATTCCCGTTTTTCCGCTTCTTGTTAGTTACGTGCACCAGGTTTGAGGTTCTATTAGGGAATTCCGGGACTTGGGGGGTGTGTCAACATCTATCAATGCCTTTTGTGTTATGTATGCCATTGGGAAAACTATTTCTCTTCATCTTCCTCAGCGCGCAATGCTCACAAAACTTAAGATCCTTGATCTTATGGCCACAAAAAAGATCTCTCTTCGCCAACTCTTGCATTCCTCGAATGCTCATGTGCCCGAGCCTGATGTGCCACAACTTAGGAATATCTCCATCGTTCACCTCTGATGATGCAACCATAGCTGACCTGACAAGCGTCCTTCCTTAGAGGAAATACAAGGAGCCCCTCTTATGGCCATTCAGTACCACTTCTGAACCGCTACAAATACTGACTGCTCCACCTTTATCTTTATCCTGAATTGTCAATCTCCTATAGAAGTAAACTATCAATTGTTCATCATCAAATCCGTCATATGTGAAACTTCTACATAGCTTATGGAAACAATTTTAATAATCATATAAAAACTCATCCGCCCTCTGTTCCGTATTACAGATGTCCAGCTTCATCACATTGATCTAATCTGGTGGGAAATACTTCTCAACAAAAACCTCATTCATTTGATGCCACGAAGTGATACTGTTTGGAGGCAGATGATAAAAGAAGATTCTAGCAAAGATCAGTTGACATTGATGAATAGATTGATAAGGTCTACAAACTTTAGCAACACATCTAGAATTAAGAGCAAGTAAAATTACGAATAAGATTAAAAAAATGAAAAGAAAAATACATCAATTAAATAAAAAAGAGTTCAGAAAATCAAACTCAAAGCTAGGATTTTAGTTCTCCATCCAAAGCTTCAAAAATCTCTAAAGAAAATAAAACTATATTGTAGTCTAAAAAATGTGTAACCCTATAACAATATGTTACTTCGTTTTAAATACCCTAGAAAAATTTTAATCTAATAAAGAAAAAGGAAACAGAAAAAAAAAAACTGCCAGGAATCTATTAAGGCGCGTCAAGGATCCGTATGGGAACGAGTCGTTCTCCGGCGCACGACTCGTGCTAGTGGTTTCCATTCGTGCACGCGATTCGTGCTAGCTCCTCCACTCGTGCAGATCCGCCTAGAACTCGTACTCCCGATTCGTGCCCTCCCGACCACTCGTACTGACTAGTGATACTTGGGCTTGGGCCGAGTCTGCCTCACAGGACAGAGTCGTGCTCTAGTCCAACTTCACCTTTCCTTCTTTTCTTCAACCCCACTAGTTGTCTCTCCAATATTTCCTCCCGGTTGACTATGATTAAAACTGACATTGACTTTCCTTTGAGACGTAAATTTAGATCTCATAAAATATTATATCAGGATAAAAGTATAAAAAGACTAATTTACCCCGGGTAACAATAATGCCTCAAAATACATATTTGTCCTAAAATACTCCATCCGTCCCACACAAGTGGGCACTTTTGGTCAAACCTACTTGAACTTAGACTAACATTTTATGCTAAATAATTTATTTTCATAAAAATTTAAAAATAGTTTTTGATAATGTTTCTATTACTAATTTAGTAACTTTTTTTTTTTAATGTTTATGGAGATTAATAATTTAACATAAAATATTAGTCAAAGTTCAAGTAGGTTTGACCAAAAGTGCCCATTGGTATGGGACAGAAAGAGTACATCAAAACTAATCTAAATACATTAAAATTACTATTTATGTATAGAGAAATATAGGAAATAAATAGTATAAACTCCGTCACATCAATATTCAATCTTCAATCCAATTCACACCTAGTGGCGGACCTAGAGTTCGAATTTAGCGGGTGCAAAAATTTCACAAAAACTTCAAATTTTAATTGTCACTTTAAACAAAATTTTGATACAATTAATTTCAAAAACATAAAAATAAAGTAAGTAATATAAATAAATTTGGTAAAATTAATTACGATTGGCCAAATTAAAAGGGCAAAATAGGAGGAAAAAGTAAATGGAAGGGAAAAGCAACGAAAGAAAACTAACTAAACAGCAGAAACCAGGGATACAACTTGTCCCCTATGGGATAAAGGTTCTCCACTTTGCTCTTGGGAGAAGTCGAACATGAGACCTCCACCTAAGTGAAAGCCTTACGCACACACTCGAATACCATTGGCCAAGAGCCTTAGGTATGAATGCATGGATTGAACACAAGACTTTTACATATAATAATATGAACCTTAACCATCTGAACCAGATACCAAGAATTTACACAAATTGCACAGTTTATATCTATAATAAGTAATTACTCCCTCCCTCCCAGTTTAATGTTTTTGGTATTTTTTGCTGTTTGTCTGAAGGATCTTTGAGCAATAATTAAAGGCTAATCTAACTATCCAAATGAAAATCTAAATCTTGTTATTGATAGTATATATGATGGTCTATCAATAACTAGTTTTAGATTCTCATCTGAATAGTTAGATTAACCTTTAATTATTGCTCAAAGATCCTTGAGACAAATAGCAAAAAACTAAAAACTTTAAACTGAGACATAAGTAGTATTTTATTTTCAAATAAAATACGAAATTTCAACCGGTGTACTTGCACCCCACCATATAAGGTACCACATAATGCATATTGGGACCATTTTCTACGAGGTACATTTTTTCACCAATTCGTCCAAGAAAGCTACAAAAGCCTTCCCATCTTCTAATCTAGTACAAGAACATGGACACAATGTGTGCTTCATTATTATGTGTTCAAAAAAAAAAGAAAAAAAAATCCTGTTCAAAATATAAAAATATATGTAAACCTAATATCCAATCATTTTACCTCAATTTATAAGGGGGGGGCTTCAAAACCATAAACTTTCGAGGGAAAACCAAACAATGCCATTTTACTTCGGCTGTGAAATTGCTTATCTTTTACTCTTCGTTTTGAATTCAAATTTTATTTAGCAAACATTCTGAACGTATTTACATTTTTTATAACTAAACAAAAACGATGCATGTTTTTTTTTCATGCTCAAGTTCCTCGCTTGCGCCAGATTAATCCTGGGGATAGTAAACATTGCAACCAAGATAATTTTGAGTCTTTTGTCATAAAATAATATGTAGTGATTGAACAACCAATGATGAGGAAATATAATTCGTGATATTGATCAAACTATATGAAGATTGACTCATTAACCCACAAAACACATCCATGGTGTGTAATAATACAAATTAGCGGCTCCTAAATTAATTGATGAATATTCTTTCGAAAAAAATATTAATTGATGAATATAATTTTAAATTGTAGATTAAATCGAGATCGAGTCAAAATCTCACGGTATGTGTGTGCATGTATAAATTTATATGAATTTAACCGATCTTTTACTTCTTCTAGGATAAACACACACTACGACTACCTCAAACCATGTTGCACAAGTTTTAAAGAAATATACAAAATTTCTTATGTAAATCGCATCGACAATAACAAACTTATTCAAAGAGAGTTGGTGTTGCTATGTCTTGATCAACCTAGGCCTTGTCGCGGTCTCTTCGGCATAAAAAATAGCTTAAATTAAACATATAAAATAGAATTACTTGAGTGCATATAGGGCAAACATTTTATTTTTAAATTGTTAAAGAATTATTTGATGTCAATTTATCGTAAAATTAACCGATGCAAACAAAGACCTTGTTGTTAGATTGAGTGAGTATGAATAAAAAGAGTTTGAGCACTAGTATTTAAATGAAAATATCATAGTCATGTGGTTGACTAAAGTCATATTCACCAATTGGGTATATTTTAATTTTTAAACAAGGTTTGATTTTTTCTTGTCTTTTAATCTTTAAGAAAACAACAATTATGCGTAATACATAAGAATGGGGAGCCCTTCTAGCTATCGTATATTTGTAGTGTAGGAAGGTATATTGATATTAAGTCCCATGTGATTCTCGTTCTTATACTACATCCGTCCAGCTCAATGTGCACTGTTTGATTTTTTTGGTCAATTTAACTGAACTTTGACCTTAATTTTATGAAAATCTATATATCTCTATGCAATTTTGAAAGATGTTATTGATAGTATTTCTAACAATAAAACAATAAAAAATTTTAAAATTGTATAATAATAGCTAGATTTGCACAAAATAATGGTCAAAGTTCAAAATAATTGACCACATGAACAGTAAAAGTGCACATTGAGCGGGACGGTGGTAGTATTTCCTAATAAAAAGAGTTGCATTTTTATACGGAAATATAAATTTTTTGTTTCCAAAATAAATTAATTTTAATATTATTTTAAAAAAAATCAAACAAATAAAATACAACTCCTTAAAAATTTCATCGTTCTAGATACATATTTATTATAGACAGAAAATATTGCAATATGTGAAAAACTAGTAAAAAAAACGCGTTTTACGTTAAGGGTGCGTAAAACGTATTTTTAAGTTTGGCGCGGTGGCATTTTTGTAATTAACAGGAAGTTGTTGTGCGCTGAACGGAAGTGCCAGTGATTGAGTAAAAAAGTGTCAGCACATGTACACTGGCACTTATTGACACTAACACTGGCATTTTTTAATAAGTGTTAGTATCAATGTTAAAAATTGTCAGTGTAATGGCTGGCAATTTATTAACACTACCACTGGCACTTTTAATAAGTGCCAATATCAATGTAAAAAAGTGTCAGTGTACAATTTTTAACATTACCACTGGCACTTAAGAAAAGTGTCAGTTTCATGTTTATAAAACGTCAGTATGAAATCACTGGCTATTTGTAATATTAACACTGGGCATTTATCATGGTTGCCAGTATTTACGAAAATGCCACCCCTTATTTCGAAGTATAATTGCCAGCGTCTTTGAAAAACACGTTTTTCCTTTGCTTAAGGAAAAACGCGTTTTTCACAAGACTCACTCTTGCAATATATGCAATAAAAAAAAAAAAAAAAAAAAAAAATCCTCTATTGGCAAACCGAGAGCAATAACATGTCACTAATTATTTAGTGACGAAGGATTGCTAAACATAGGTAGAGTTTTTTTTTTTTTTTTTTTTGAAGGAAAACATAGGTAGAGTTGGAATACTAGGAAAGGATTAATGTAATCTAAAAATTCATATACCCCCTTTTTTCTATAACAAATAATGAACTTTCTTTTTTATAGTATTTTAAAATTAATATTATATTTTTAATAAGAAAATAAATATAGGTAAATTTTATTATTATACAAGTTAAATATGCCAAGGAAGATTCTTGTGGCAACTTCTTTTTTAATTTGTAGCAACAGATAATTATATATACAGATTCTTGGAGATTCCTTGTGCTTCAACATATTAGGTTAACTAATGAATTGTTGTACCTAACTATTCTTGGAGTATATTTATAAACAATTTTCAATTTATAAGAGTATATAATATTTCAAATTAAGATTCCTTATGGTTTATTATTAGTAGAGCAGGTCTTATAAAAAGGCGTTTTTTTCTAATGCATAAAAAGAAGATAAAAACTCGTATGAGAACACTATGACCCGTCTCACAGTAGAGACGGGTCATTTTTGACCCATGACCCGCGGCATTTTTTTTAATTATTTTTATTAGTTTTTTTTAGTTTTTATATTTTTATTTTGATGTTTTTTCGTTTTGCCAAAAGTAATAGTTACTCTAACTAAATGTAACAAACGTGTTACTTTTATGTAACAGTTTATACATAAAAGTAACAGTTTTTTTTTTTTTTTTTTTTACGTTTTCTTCATTTGCCAAAAGTAATAGTACTTATTATAAATAAAATGTAACGAACGTGTTACTTATATGTAACAGTGTTTATACAAATTGTAACACATATGTATAGAAAAGTAATAATTAATTCAACCCTTTACACTTTAGAACTAAAAACACTTGTGTTAGTAACATTGTAAAAATAAGAAAGTAACAATTTTATAAATGAATGTTACATTTTACTTGTATAATAACATTGTAAAACAGTTACGTTTACTTGTATAATAGTATATCCATATGCTTTCAAATAATAAGTTACAATGGGTGCAATTTATCATGATACATGTAAAAGTATTACATTATCGAATCTATAGAAATTTGTTACAATTTCATCAACTAAAGTGTTACATTTAGTTATTGTTAGTGTTACAAGTATTTATAGTTAGTATTAGTATTCTAAAATATAGATTTATAAAAAAAAAATGCGCTAATTTCTCGGCCCCACCTAGGCCCCCCCGCCTAGGCGCTAGGCGCTGCTCCGCCGCCTAGCGTCTTTTAGAACACTGGTTAGTATTACAGTAGAAAGATGAGTAAAATGAGTTTTTTTTTTTTTTTTTTTTTTTTATAAAACTGGTGTTACGTTTACTTATAAAAAATGTTACTTTATAAGTAACACAGTTGTTACATTTAGTTATACTAAGTGTTACTTTTGACAAACGAAAAAAACGGCCAAAAAAAATAATACACTTCCTCCGTCTCAAAATAAATGTCGTTTTGGGAGTTAAATTTTGTCTCAAAATACTTGTCGTTTCACTATTTTCAAAGTTTTTTTAATTTCTCTATACCAATTATACCCTTAATAATGATAGTGAACTATCTCTTACCTAACCATTTAATTACCTAGATAGTTGAATTACATTAGGGGTATTTGGGACTTCTTTACATGCATTAATGACATTTCTTAATATATTAATGACATTTCTTAATATGTGTGAAACACTCCAAAACGACATCTATTTTGAGACGGAATGAGTAAAAACAAAAAAAAAACTTTAAAAAAAATGAAAATATTTTTTTCTGAAAAAAATAAAAAATAAAATTGGGCCATGGTTGCTGCCACATGGCAGATTTTGAGTGTAGCGTGGGTTGGGATCCTATGCTTCGCGCAAAATTGCTACCGTCGCAACCGTTCTCATCCATGATAACAAAATGGGTGTTCTCAGGGAGACCACCTCTAAGAAAAATGAGTGTAATTTCTAAAAGTAACTGGCGTATGTGCATCGTAAATGATAGTGTTAATGTTATAGTCATACTATCGTTTATAATCACTTAAGTTATCATTTTTAATAATTGTCAGTGTTAGTGTTACAAAGTACCAGTTACTTTTACAGACATTTATAAACATTTAAACTGGCACTTGAAGAAAATGTCTGTGGTAGTCTTTAATATTCCTAGTCATTTAGACTTTATAATGACATTTATAAGCAATGACACTGGCACTTTATAATTTCCAGTGCCAGTGCCAGTGTCAGTGCCAGTGCCAGTGCCAGTGCCAGTGCTAGTGCTAAAAAGTGACGCCAATGGGTCTGTTCAATAAGGTCCAATTATTTACAAAATTGCCACCGCACAATTTTAAAACAACTGTCAATTATTTACAAAAATTACACCGTCTGTTTTAAAATAACTTTCAATTATTTACGAAAATGCCACCACGTATTTTCAAAACGCGCTTTTTCTAATCTCTTAAGAAAAACGCGTTTCCCCCCAGATTTTACTTACTAGTACAATCTACTTAATATAAGTAAATAAATTAAACATTTATTACTACCATCATTTCAAAATAAATATTTTGTTTCATTCTTTAGTTAATAAAAATAAAATAAGGAAAAACTGCAAATATAGTACCTGAACTATTGGGGTTATTTTGGATTTGGTACCTGGACTCTCATTTTTTGCACCCATCAAACCCAAACTCTAATTTTTACTGTATCCGTCATACCTACCACTAACAACATCCACTTTTTTCCGTTAAGTTAGTCATGTGCCATACGCGTGATCAATTTTGCAGGGGTAAAATCGGAAGACAATGAGATTATGATTTTTCACCCTATCCCAAATCAAAATTTGGGTTTTTTCACCAAATCAAAATCTGGATTTCAAAATCTATTTTATTAATTTTTTTTTATTTTTTTTTCAAATTATCACAAACCCATCAAATTCATATTGCTCCTCTTGATGGTCGAGGGTTTTCATTGGAGTAGCATCGGCGAAAAATTGAAACAAAATAAAGCATGAATCGCAGATCAAGAAAAATTGCCCTATGTAGAAACCCAGATCATGAAGGCATCGAAAATGATCTGGAAATTTGCAATCAAATCGCACCATAACTCCTGTATGTCTTCCATTGCTTTTAGAATCATCGAATTTGTTGTCGTGATATAGGAAGCCTTTTCGGTGGGTAAGAAATCGAGGATGAGGGAGAGATGAAGATGGAGTTTGCAACAGTGCAAGAGGTGAATGTGAAGGTTCCGGTGGTTATGGCCGGAATAAGAAGAAGATAAAGAGGGGATGAATCAGGGAGGGAGGGGGAAGAACAGGGGGTGATAATTTTGGGTGAATGGGAGGTGGTTTTGGTTGAAGATTCGCCGGAATCCATGGAGGAAAGTGTTGTGGATTAGACCCTCACAACCCAAGCAATAACCCCAAGAAAATAATGGCACACAAACAAAGCACAAGAAACAAAGCAAAGAAAAGACACAAGAAATTGTTTACCCAGTTCGTCAATATGTTTGACTACGTCTGGGGGCACTACCAAGCCAGGATCTTTCACTATAATATGTTATCTTGAAGTTACAATGAGTTTTGGGGCGGAACTTTACTTAAATATGTGCCCATGAATACAAACCTAACCCTAGATGGACAAAGGAACCCGAAAATTGGCCTAAAATCCGAACCAGTTTTTGCCTCTCCCGACAAGTGGGCGGTCGCCCATATTGGTCCTGGGCGGTCACCCAAGAACCTGCTTCTTCGTATGAACCAACTGATTAAGGGCGGTCGCCCACCATCACCCTGGGCGGCCGCCCAGAACAACAGTCCCTCCGATGATTTTCTTCCTTTTTGCTCCGAAGTCTAGTCCCGGTTGGTCCTCTATTCCAACAATCTCCCACCTAGAGATCAACCGCGCATACAAGCCCCATATCTGTTCTTCAACTCATCCTTGGTGTCGTCCTAGTGCTCACCTCGAACATGGTAGTGCCTTCCTCCTCTCTTATTCTCTAAACCCAATTGAAGCTTTACATAGCTTCAACTTTTCAAGGTTTACCACCTTGGTCAACATGTCAGCCGGGTTCTCCGATCCCAAAATCTTCTCCAGCCTTAAGATCTTCCTCTCCAAGAGATGCCTGATGTAGTGAAACCTCAGCTCAGTGCTTTGTCCTAGAATGAAACGTCGGATTCCTAGCCAAATGAATTGCACTCTGACTGTCACTGTAGAGAGCATTACCACTTCGCGTCTTCCCAAGTTCACCCAAGAAGTTCTGCAACCATACCATCTCTTTGCTTGCCTCTGTCACTGCCACATATTCTGCTTCCGCAGTCGACTGAGCCACGATCTTCTGCAATTTAGAAGCCCAGGAGATAGCCGTACCACCCAATGTGAAAACATAACCCGTAGTACTTCTCCTCTTATCAAGATCACTTGATGCCAAATCCGCATCCACATAACCCGCTAACACGACCTCCTTGCTTGAGAAACATAGAGTCTTACCAGTAGTACCCTTTAAGTAGCGCAGGATCCATTTCACCGCTTCCCAATGTTGCTTCCCTGGATTGCCCATGTAACGGCTGACTACTCCCACCGCATGTGCAATGTCCGGCCTTGTACACACCATTGCATACATTAGACTCCCCACTGCCGAAGCATATGGAGTCCTCTCCATCTTGTCACGCTCCTCCTTGCCCTTAGGTGAGTCCTTCTCGGATAGCTTGAAGTGCATACCCAATGGTGTCCCTGTTGGCTTTGCCTCTTCCATGCAAAACCTTGCCAAGACTTTCTCAACGTATTCTGCTTGTGAAAGAACCAACTTACCCGAATCCCTATCCCGGTCAATCCGCATGCCCAAGATTTTTCTGGCCTCTCCCAAATCCTTCATCTCGAACCGTTCTGACAACTGAGCCTTCAATCTATTTACCTCTCTACTGCTAGAGCCCGCTATTAACATGTCATCCACATATAAAAGCAAGATTATATACCCATTGTCCATGTTCTTGAAGTAGCAACAATGATCCGCCTCACATCTGATAAAATCAATATCGTGCATGAATCTATCGAACTTCCTGTACCACTGCCTAGGAGCTTGTTTAAGGCCATACAAGCTCTTAGTCAACCTGCAAACCAGTTCCTCGCTACCCTTAGACAAGTAACCCTCTGGTTGTACCATGTAAATTTCTTCCTCCAAATCCCCATGAAGAAAGGCCGTCTTTACATCCATCTGTTCCAGCAACAAGTTATCCGCCACTACTATCCCCAAAACCATTCTGATAGTGGTCATTTTCACAACAGGAGTGAATACCTCGGTATAGTCAATACCGTACTTTTGCTGAAACCCTTTTACAACCAACCTTGCCTTGTAACGCTTACTGCCATTTGCTTCCTCCTTAATCCTGTAAACCCACTTGTTATGCAATGCCTTCTTCCCCTTAGGCAGTTTAATCAACTCCCAAGTTTTATTGGCCTTCAATGAGTCCATCTCATCATCCATCGCAGCTTTCCACTTATCACAAAGTGAATTACGAACAGCCTCCGCATAACATTCCGGCTCACCACTATTTGTCAGCAACAAATAGTAATTTGAAGGAGTATACCTGTCAGGTGATCCACGCAGTCTGCTGGATCTACGCAGTGGAATATCCGGTTCCGGAGTATGTGGTTCATATTCAGTGACCCCCTGACCATGGTCATCATGAACCGTCCTGCTCCCACCGAGTCGGGAATATCCACCTCTACAACCTCCGGTTCCGAACTAATATCATCAGATGCCCCCTTTCTGTCCTTGTACAATACCTGTTCATTGAATACCACATCTCGACTATGAATAATTTTATGGTTTTGGTCATCCCAAAACTTATACCCGAAGTCATCCCCGCCATACCCAATAAACGTACATTTTACAGATTTTGCATCTAACTTAGTTCTATCAGCAGAATCAATATGAACATATGAAACGCAGCCAAATATGCGAAGAAAGGACATATTTACCTGCTTGCCACTCCATGCTTCCTCTGGAATTCCATTCCCCAATGGTACCGATGGTCCCCTATTGATCAAGAAAGCAGCCGTGTCAACCGCATATGCCCAGAACGTCTTCGGAAGTCCACACTTCAACCTCATACTTCTAGCCCGCTCGTTCAAAGTCCTGTTCATCCTCTCTGCAACCCCATTGTGTTGTGGTGTGCCCTTTGGAGTCTTCTCCATTCGAATGCCATTCGCTGCACAATATTCCTTGAACTCCCCGAGCTCATACTCCCCACCATTATCTGATCTCAAGCATTTAAGCTTAAGACCTGTCTGATTCTCCACCAAAGCCTTCCATTTCTTAAACACCTCGAATGCCTCATCTTTGTGTTTCAAGAAATAAACCCAGACTTTCCTTGTCGAATCATCAATAAAGGTCATGTAATATGACGCACCACCTAGACAAGTTACCGGAGCCGGCCCCCACAAATCCGTGTGGACCAAATCCAACTTTGCTTCCCTCAAAGCCCTACCTGTCCTCGAGAAATTACTCCTCGCCTGTTTGCCAAACACACAATCTTCGCAGATCCCCACGTCGACTGTCTTCAAACCCGGTAGTCTTCCCTTTGAGCAAAGTACTTTCATCCCCTTCTCACTCATGTGACCCAATCGACAGTGCCACAAATCTGTATCACCCTTGGCTGACACCACCGCGATACTTGCCTTGGTGTTATTCGCCAAATACAATGTCCCCTCTTTATTACCCCGAGCGATCTCAGAATCCTCCTTGGTAATAACCCAGTTCCTGCAGCCAAAAGTTACCTTGTAACTTTCTTCATCCAACTGCCCAACTGAAAGCAGGTTCTTCTTCAAACCCGGAATGTGTCTGACCCTGTGTAGATGTAGGACCTTCCCGTCCGATGCTCCTATTCTGACATCCCCCTTCCCCTTGATTTCCAAAGGCTCGCCATCCGCCAGATAGACCTTACCGAAATCACCGGAAGTATAATTCTCCATCTCTTCTGCATGCCCGCAAGAGTGGAATGATGCCCCCGAATCCAGCACCCATGATTCTAGTGCACTACTAACACTCAGAACCAGTACATCATCACATTCGACTGTCACATTCACCGAATTGCCCCCACGATTGGGACAATCCTTCTTGTAGTGTCCTAACTCCTTGCAATGGTAACACTGCACCGATCCTTTCGCGACCCTTGGTTTATCTCTGATCTCCACGGCCTTGCCCTTACCACCCACTACGTTTTCCCTTGATTCAGTTCTCCCTTTATTTCTAGTACCCGGTCTTCTCCTGCTAGTAGTAGCTAAGGCCGATCCCGAAGTAGACGATGTCCCCAATTTCTTCAAACGATTTTCCTCGCCCAACAAGAAGTCTTTAACATCATCATACTTCAATTTGTTCTTACCCGCTGAAGCATTGATCGCTGTCACCGTCCCGCTCCAACTTCCTGGTAAAGACGCTAGCAACAAGCACGCATGAACCTCATCATCAAACGTAATATCCAACGCAGTCAATGAGTCTATAACATCCATAAACTCATCGATGTGTTTAGCTAAGGATCCTCCCTCTTGCATCTTGAGACTACCCATCTTGCGTATCAAATCAACCTTGTTTGCAGCAGATGGAGTTTCAAATCTCTCAGTAAGATAATCCAATAGCTCCTTTGTGGTCTTCGCCTTCTTGGTAGTCTTTGCGATCCACTTCGACAAAGTAGATCTAACCACCCCTAGGGCTTTCCGATCCATGAGATCCCAATCTTCCTGCTTTTCTCCTTCCGGCTTGACTCCTTTTAGAGGCTTATAGAGATCTTTGTTGTACAAGAGGTCCTCTATTTGCATCCTCCAAAAACCATAGTCAGACCCATCGAATTTCTCCACCGCTTGTTTATCCTTGCCCATTCTTGATTGCTTGACAAACCCCAATTGTCCGATAAACCAATCGATCGATTGACCCTGATCTCCAACCAGAGCTCTTGATACCAGTTGTTGTGGATTAGACCCTCACAACCCAAGCAATAACCCCAAGAAAATAATGGCACACAAACAAAGCACAAGAAACAAAGCAAAGAAAAGACACAAGAAATTGTTTACCCAGTTCGTCAATATGTTTGACTACGTCTGGGGGCACTACCAAGCTAGGATCTTGCACTATAATATGTTATCTTGAAGTTACAATGAGTTTTGGGGCGGAACTTTACTTAAATATGTGCCCAGGAATACAAACCTAACCCTAGATGGACAAAGGAACCCGAAAATTGGCCTAAAATCCGAACCAGTTTTTGCCTCTCCCGATAAGTGGGCGGTCGCCCATATTGGTCCTGGGCGGTCGCCCAAGAACCTGCTTCTCCGGATGAACCAACTGATTAAGTGGGCGGTCGCCCACCATCACACTGGGCGGCCGCCCAGAGCAACAGTCCCTCCGACGATTTTCTTCCTTTTTGCTCCGAAGTCTAGTCCCGGTTGGTCCTCTATTCCAACAGAAAGCCAAGATTCGCCCGAATCCATGGGGGTGATTTTTTGATTCGATTTTGGGGTAAAATTTTAGAGAGAGGGAACAAAGAGAAAGCTGAGGGAAACATGTCGTCACATTTGTCTTCCGATTTTGTCTTCCGAAGTCTAAGAGTAGTTTCCCGGTGTTGATGAATTGCAAGTTGAAGGAGGGGTACCATGGGAGAGGGTTTTGGAGAAGAATGGGGTGAGGATATTTTAGAATTGACATCTTTACCCTTAAAATTTAGTCACATGTATGGCACATGATTAACTTAACGGAAAAAGATGGATGTCGTTAGTGGTAGGTATGACGGATACAGTAAAAATTAGAGTTTGGGTATGACGGGTGCAAAAAATGAGAGTCCAGGTACCAAATCTAAAATAACCCCAATAGTTCAGGTACTATATTTGCAGTTTTTCCTAAAAATAAATATAACTGGAATATATATTTGGACGGAGAAAATAGTTTTCTTTTAATGTAACAAATTGATATCAATATATAAAGTGAGAAACTGGGAAAAACATGTTTTTCCCTGGTTCGCGTATAATGTGATTTTAAAATGGCACGGTGGCTTTTTTGTAATTAACGGGTTGTTTAGCGCTGATCGTAAGCGCCATTGATAGTGTAAAGAAGTGTCAGCCATGTACACTAGCACTCATTGACATTACCATTGGCACTTTTAATAAGTGCCAGTATGAATGTTAAAAAATGTCAGTGTAATGGCTGACACATATAAACACTAACATTGGCATTTATGAAAAGTGCAAATTCCAATGTCTATAAACGACAATTTACTGGCACTTTATAATATTAACACTCGCCATTTACGATGCTCCCAGTTATTTACGAAAATGCCACAGCTTATTTTTTAAAAACGCGCCAGCATCTTTTGAAAAACACGTTTTTCCTATGATTAAGGTAAAACACGTTTTTCACAATACCTACTCATCTATAAAAACTCTTTATGGATAAACATAACGAGAGACTTCATGGGCATGCAATTTTCTTTTTTAAAGCAATCATACATTACTTGCTTCAAAATCTAGCTCACAAAATCCTAAGTGTCATGATTTTATTGGTGCTTTTAATTAGAGTGTGACGGGTTCACTATTGATGCAACCAATAAAATATCGACACCTCATTTTGTGAACAAGATTTTGTGAGCTTATTTTGTGCCCCTGGCATTGCTCATAAAATTTTAGAAGGCACCAAAATAATCGGAGACTGATCCAAAAAATAAAGATTTCTACGAAAACATACAATCATCGACAAATTGCTTGCCTCAATAACATCATAAATCTCAATTAGTGACGTGAAACAAATCACATCTCTAACGAATGTCATTAGGTATAAGGACATGACGCACAAAGGATTTCGAACCGCTCCACCGGGGAGTTAGCTCCACCCAGGGGCGGACGCACGTTGGTGAGGGGGGGGGGGTTAATTGACCCCCCCTGAACTTTCCGTTTATACCTATTTTCACCCTTATAAAAATTTCAAATAATAAATTTAACCCCCCTCAAAAATTTCAATTGACCCCCCTCAAATCCCTACATATATATAGTAGACTTTTACCCAACTTACCCCAATTTATCAGTTTTGTTTGCCGCAGGAGGGTTATTTGAGTCGACGAAGAATTGAAGAGAAGCCGTCGCCGACAAGAAGAAATCGGTCGACATTCGACAGCCCTAGTCACCGGTCTCCAATCGCCGGTCGCCGCAGCCCGCAGGTAATGTTCTCCCCTTTATCGGCCTTTTTACTCTTCCGTCCCTAATCTCAAATCCCTAAATTTCCCAAAAAAATCAAGTTTCGCCCTTTCTTCAATCGGATTCTGGAGGAAGGAGACGATGAAACAAAATCAAATATTTCATCTCATGTTGCTTCCAAAGAGAGTAGAAACAGGATTTTGATATTTTTGTTTCTATTTTACTCATCTTTCGAGATTGTTGTGAGTTGTGGTTATGTTAGAAACACAGACATAGTTGCTCACCATTTGTTTTAACTTTTGAGTTTATCAATTTAATCTTCGGAAAAACCTCCGACATTTGTCCTGCATAAAAGATTCTGTTTATTTTTTATTTTTTTTGAATCACACTCTGATAGCAAAAAGAATTTGAGAACACATTATAATTATAGCTATGTGAGGAAGAATCTTACTGGAATGTTTTGTCTTTTTTTTTTTTTTTGATTCTATGCCTTACATTACAGTGTTAATTTTTTCAATAGGTTTTTCTTTTTTAAGATTACAGGAATTTCAATTTGGGATTTATTTGTAATGCAAAAGGAAGTTGGGATTCTATGCTTTACAGTGTTAATTTTTTTTTTCTTGAAATTCATTTGGGATTTCAACTCGAACTTATTTTTTTCTACAGAAAAAATGGCTCCTCCTCGAAGTTTGAAAAGATCATGTGGGTCGTCTACTTCTGACTCTAAATCAAATGAGGCTCCCCGTCCCGGAGGTTAGAAACTTAACTATAATCTTATTATGTGTTGGGTGGCAACCCAAAGTCTCACATCGGCAATTAAAGAAATAATTGCAAGGTATATAAGAGCACCCACCCACTTCATTAGTGTGAGGCCTTTTGGGGGATGCCCAAAAACAAATCCGTGCGGGCTTGGCCCAAAGCGGACAATATCATACTAATGTGGGAAAGTGGTGGTGGTGGTCGCGGTCCCTACAAGTGGTATCAGAGCCATGGTTCGGATGGGCCCGACCTGGTGGACCGTGTGTGTGCTTTACATGGTGGGGTTCCCCTTGTGCGACATAGAGAATCGAGTATTGCAATCGAGGGTGATGGAGTTTTGCGGGCGGTTGGTACAAGCTTTCGCCGATATGGGCCAGAGGAAACACTGCGGGCCATAGCGGTGTGGTCCTTGGTTTGATGGGAGGATTGTTGGGTGGCAATCCAAAGTCCCATATCGGCAATTGAGAAAATAATTGCAAGGTATATAAGAGCACCCACCCACTTCATTTGTGTGAGGCCTTTTGGGGGATGCCCAAAAACAAATCCGTGCGGCTTGGCCCAAAGCAGACAATATCATACTAATTTGGGAAAGTGGTGGTGGTGGTCGCGGTCCCTACAATATTGTTGAAATAGAGACCAACCGAGAACTAGCGATCGGAGCAAAGAAGGAAATCACGTCGGAGGATCTGATGCTCTGGGCGGCCTCCCAGGGTGATGGTGGGCGCCCGCCCACTTAATCAGTTGGTTCACAAGCCGGAAGTCCAGTTTTGGGCGACCGCCCATAGGCAAAGTGGGCGACCGCCCAGGTGTCGGGACAGTTCGAGGCTGAATCGGTTTTTGGGCCAGATTTCAGGTTTCTTTGTCCGTCTAGGGTTAGGTTTTATTCTAGGATGCCTATATAAGCAATGTTCTGCCCCATACTCATTGTAACTCCATATTTACATATTATAGTGTAAGATCGGCTTGGTAGTGCCCCCAGACGTAGTCAAACATATTGACGAACTGGGTAAACAATTTCTTGTGTTCGTTTTGTTCTTTTGCTTTGGGTTTCTTATTTCTTGTGCTTGTTTGTGGTGCTGGGTTTTCTTGCGATTTGCTTGGGTGTTGGGTGTTGGAGGGTCAATTCCACAACAACTGGTATCAAGAGCTTTGGTTGGATGATCAAAGGGGTTTATCAAGCAATCAAGAATAGGCAAGGATAAACAAGCGGTTGAGAAATTTGATGGTTCTGACTATGGGTTTTGGAGGATGCAAATAGAGGATCTCTTGTATAATAAGGATCTCTATAAGCCTCTAACAGGAGTCAAACCGGAAAAAGAAAAGCAGGAAGACTGGGATCTCATAGATCGGAAAGCCTTAGGGGTGCTTCGATCTACTTCGTCGAAGTGGATCGCGAAGACTACCAGGAAGGCGAAAACCACCAAGGAGCTATTGGATTATCTTACTGAGAGATTTGAAACTCCATCTGCTGCAAATAAGGTTGATTTGATACGCAAGATGGGTAGTCTCAGGATGCAAGAAGGAGGATCCATAGCTAAACACATCGATGAGTTAATGGATATTATAGACTCATTGACTGCGTTGGAGATTACTTTCGGTGACGAGGTTCATGCATGTTTATTGCTAGCGTCCTTACCAAGGAGTTGGAGTGGAACGGTGACAGCTTTAAATGCTTCAGCGGGTAAGAACAAATTGATGTATGATGATGTTAAGGACTTCCTCTTGGGCGAGGAAAATCGCATAAAGAAGTTGGGGACACCGTCTACTTCGGAATTGGTCTTGGCTACAACTAGTAGGGGAAGACCGGGTTCTAGCAATAAAGGGAGAACAGGGTCAAGGGAAAGTGTAATCGGGGGTGGGGATCAGTATGAGGAGAACAAAGAAAGACTAAGAGTTGCAAGAGGATCAGTATAGTTTTATCATTGTAAGGAGTTAGGACACTACAAGTGGGATTGTCACATGCGAGGGGATAAATCGGCGAATGTGATAATCGAAGGTGACGATGTACTGATTCTGAGTGTTAGTAGTGCGCTAGAATCATGGGTGCTGGATTCGGGGGCATCATTCCACTCATGCGGGCATGCAGGAGCGATGGAAAATTACACTTCCGGTGATTTCAGAAAGGTCTATCTGGCGGATGGCGAGCTTTTGGAAATCAAAGGGAAGGGGGATGTCAGAATAGGAGCATCGGACGGGAACGTCTTACATCTACACGGTGTCAGACACATTCCAGGTTTGAAAAAGAACCTGATTTCAGTTGGGCAGCTGGGTGAAGAAGGTTACACGGTAACTTTTAGCTGCAGAACTGGGTTATTACCAAAGAGGATTGTGAGATCGCTCGGGGTAATAGGGAAGGAAGATTGTATTTGACAAACACCAAGGATAGTATCGCGGTGGCGTCAGCCAAGGGTGATACGGATTTGTGGCACTGTCGATTGGGTCACATGGGTGAGAAGGGGGTATCCCCGGTAACTTCTCGGGGTGGTGTGTCATATTGCATGACCTTCATTAATGATTCGACAAGGAAGGTCCGGGATTACTTATTAAAAGGCAAAGATGAATCTTTCAGGATGTATAAGAAGTGGAAGGCCTTGGTGGAGAATCGGATTGGACTCAAGGATAAATGCTTGAGGTGTGTTAATGGTGGGGAGTATGAGCTCAAGGAGTTTAAGGAATACGGTGATGCGAGGGAAATTCGCATGGATATCCTAGACTCGGGTGGGAGCGGCACTGTTCATGATGACCAAGGTAAAGGGGTCACTGAAGATGAACCAAATACTCCAGGACCGGATATTCCGCTACGCAGATCTAACGGTGAGTGTAGATCGGAGGCAAAGGCTCTAGGTTTCTCAAGCAAGGTGAAGTTGAAGCTGGGCAAAGCTTCAACGGGGCTTGGAGAATAGGGGAGGAGGAAGGCACTACCATGATCAAGGTGAGCACTATGACACCAAGGATGAGTTGAAGAACGGATACGGGGCTTATATGCGGTTGATCTCTAGGTGGGAGATTGTTGGAATAGAGACCAACCGGGAACTAGCGATTGGAGCAAAGAAGGAAATCACGTTGGAGGATCTGATGCTCTGGGCGGCCGCCCAGGGTGATGGTGGGCGACCGCCCACTTAATCAGTTGGTTCACAAGCCGGAAGTCCAGTTTTGGGCGACCGCCCATAGGCAAAGTGGGCGACCGCCCAGGTGTCGGGACAGGTCAAGGCTGAATCGGTTTTTAGGCCAGATTTCAGGTTTCTTTGTCCGTCTAGGGTTAGGTTTTATTCTAGGATGCCTATATAAGCAATGTTCCGCCCCCATACTCATTGTAACTCCATATATACATATTATAATGCAAGATCCTGGCTTGGTAGTGCCCCCAGACGTAGTCAAACATATTGACGAACTGGGTAAACAATTTCTTGTGTTCGTTTTGTTCTTTTGCTTTGGGTTTCTTATTTCTTGTGCTTGTTTGTGGTGCCGGGTTTTCTTGCGATTTGCTTGGGTGTTGGGTGTTGGAGGGTCAATTCCACAACATTATGTGTTTGTGTGTGGCTAGTGGCCTTTTAGTTGTTGCGTTGTTGCGTATTTATTGATGGCCAGTGGCCTTGTTGTGTGGTTGTTTACTTGTTTATGGCCAGTGGCCTTGTTGTTGTGGGCCAGTGGCCTTGCTGTGTGTTTGTTTATGGCCAGTTGCCTTGTTGTTGTGGGCGCCTTGTTGTTGTGGTTTTATGGCCTATGGCTTTGTTGATCTGTTTGTTAATTTGGTTTATACCCATTTTGAAACAGTGCTCGAAAACTATTTCAAGAAATTGAAACATTCACAACGTAATGGAGAGCCTCAAGTTCAAGAGTCTAACGTCCTAGACCATAATACCCAAAATCCAAATTCTGAAGCGCCTCAAGCTCAAGAGCCTATCACCCCCGATGCTAGTGTCCCAAATCCAAATCCTGAAACGCCTAATACCCAAGAGCCTAATAGGAAACCACTTATGTAACTCTTTTCTTATTATATTATCAAACTTTGATTTCGTTTGAAAAAAAGGCTTTATATGTGTATTTTTTATTGTCATTTTTTAGTGTAATTTTTTTTTTTTTTTTTATCTTTTCTGTATAATTTTTTGACCCCCCTCACTGTAAATCCTGGATACGCCACTGGCTCCACCCAACGATGCCGATTGGATCCACCTCATTTTAGCTACACCCAATGGTGCCGATCAAGGCCACATGTGTCCGAATTCGGTGAGACCCACAATCGGCACGCCTCATCTTAGCCTCACACCCAATCGGCATGCCTATGTGGCCTTGATCGGCACCATTGGGTGGAGGGGTGGAGCTAACTTGGGTGGAGCGGTTCCGGGTCCACGCACAAATGCTTCTCCAAACAAAGATTGCACAAGATCCAGCACCGGCTTTCTGAAAACATAGGAGAAGAATTTTTCTTTGAGTACATGACAAAGTAACACTTTTGGGTAGTCAATAAATCTCCAACCAAGCATCTTAAACATTGCAACAACACTAAATACAAATAATATACAAAGACTCAACATAATTAAGTGTGAGTAACATAATTTTTTTTCTAATAAAAATTAAATGAAGCTCCAACTGCAATGTTTATTGTTTATTTTATTTTATTTTATCTTTAAAGAAAGCCCTATCACCTCTCCCATTGATAAAAAGCAATGACAGAGCAGCCAACTAGAATGCCAAGTATCGGTACTTTAAGGTTGGATTTAATAATAATTTGGTCTCTAAGTTTAAGTTTGACAATTATTATTAATTTTTTAATGATTTTTTTAATAGTTTAGTACATTATAATGGCTTATTTGTCAGTTTATCCTTTCTATATATGAATATTTACCATTCAAGTACTTGCTAGCTAACAACTGCCCCAGAGACTCTGCTGATACTAAATCTCTTAAATCAATAACATTTTGGTCCCTTAATTTTCAATTATTATTTGTTTGGCCTCTAATGATGTTGTAAATTGTCACTTTACCACTTTTGTTTGCACTAATTTTTAACCATCATTCTGAAATTCCTTTCATCCAGGAAATTGATGATTGGTTTTCATTTTGTTTTAATTGAAAGAGTATACAGTATTCCATCCATTTAAAATACATGTCGTTTTAGGAGTTCAATTTTTTCCAAAATACTTGATGTTTTACTAATTCCGAGACATTTTTGCTCTTATATACCAATTATATCCTCATTCATTAATTGCAACCTATTTCTTGTTTAAGCATTTAATTTCATAGCTAATTGGATTCTTATAGGGGTAGACAAGTTTTTTTATATGTATTAATTGCATTTCTTAATATGTGTGAAGAAGTCTAAAACAACATGTATTTTGAAACAGAGGGAGTATAAAATAAGATTTTGGTTCAAAGTATAGATTGATAAATTGTCATTGTTAATTAACTATTACTACTGTGGAGTGCCTGCTAAATATTGTCTCTTAATAAATCATATTTTTTTGCTTCAAAAAAATAAATAAATTAACTATTACTACTCAATCTTGTATCTCAAAAGTGCTCATTAAATAAAAACAATTGCTTTTGGGGAAAAAAAATTATTTCCCAACACACTCATCGAAGAATTAACTCTTTTTAAGCTGATTAACTAAGAAAGGGTGGTGAAAGTTTTGTATCTGTAGCCTAAAAGCTCCAAGAGCTGCTATTGAACATAAAAACAAGTCAATCGTGAGATCATGTTTCAAAACAACAAAAATGAAATAATGTGGCTTAAATAAGTCATCAATGAAAGTTGGCTCAATAACCAAGACCCAAATTATGAGATTTTGCAAGTTTATTGATTATAATTTCAATCAATAAATTTAGATGTTACTAATTGAATCCAAAAACAAATTTGTTACACTTTCACATTTTTGATTGGGGCAAATTGCAATTTGGTTCCTGACTTTTACAAACTTTTGCAATGTTGCTCCCAACAGTTTTTTTTTTTCGCCAATTGGTTCCCAACATTTATATTTTTTTGCAATGTGGCTATAAAAGTAACTGAGCGTTAGTTTTCTAACAGATTTTATGTCATGTGACTAGCACATGACGTTTTAAGATATTCTTAAAGCTACACATATCCGATTAATATGATTCTTCTTTTGAACTGAAGCTAATATTTAAATCTACAACATATATATTTTTTTTGGAAATTTATTGGGTAGTTGGATTATTTTTACATTTAATCTTAATTTTAAATATTAAAAAAAATAGAAAACACATAAAATATAATCTAAAAAAGATATTAGCCCAAATATGTTCCATATGAAGTAAATTCTATATGTAGATTATCAGTTCGTAAAAATGTTTGATAGAAAAAAAGGGAGAAGAAGAGGACGATGAATCGATGGAAGAGTGTATGTGGAATGGGTGTTGCGGGAAAGTGGCAGAGGGGTGGAGAAAAATAAACTGTAGGAAAGATACATACAGAAATTACTTCATATGAAACATACTTGGGCTAATATCTTTTTTAGAGTATATTTCACGTGTTTTTTATTTTTTTAATATTTAAAATTAAGATTAAATGTAAAAATAATTTAGGTACCCAACAAATTTCCGGAAAAAAATTATGTTGTAGATTTAAATATTAGTTTCAATATAAAAAAAGAATCATATCAATCGGATATGTGTAGCTTTACGAATATTTTAAAACGTCCTTTAAAACGCCATATGCTAGTCACATGACATAAAATCTGTTAGAAAACTAATGCTCAGTTACTTTTATAGCCACATTGGAAAAAAATATAAATGTTGGGAGCCAATTGGCGAAAAAAACTGTTGGGAGCAACATTGCAAAAGTTTGTAAATGTCAGGAACCAAATTTCAATTTGCCCTTTTGATTGATATAACGAAATTGGATATATTTTATGTCGATATAACGATTTCAAGTTAACAAATAAACTGAAATAAACAAATTGTCGAATGAAGTCATCATGAGGGACCAAACTAATAAATAAACACAAGTTTTGAGACCAAATAATTATTTAATTCAGAGGTATTTTCGGGATTTTGAAATACTTCATAAACGGAAGGAGCATAATGATAAAAATGTTATCATAATAAACAAACTAATAAATTTATTCATGAGGGACTAAAGTATTAAAAAATACTAGCTAGTAGGGACAAAATTATTATTTAACTCTTTAATGTTAGGATGTTTGCTGTTTAAGGACTAGGTGTATCTTCAACTTTTGAAATAATTTTCCATATAAAATAACATAATACTACCTCCTTCCCAGCTCAATGTGCATTTTTACTGTTCATGTGGTCAATTCATTCGAACTTTGACCATTATTTTGTGAAAATCTAGCTATTATTATACAAATTTAAAAGTTGTTATTGTTTTATTGTTAGGAATAGTATCAATAACATCTTTCAAAATTGCATAGAGATATATAGATTTTCATAAAATTAAGGTCAAAGTTCTTTCAAGTTGACCAGAAAAGTCAAACAGTGCACATTGAGCTGTGACGGAGGTAGTACTTCGTTTGTCCTCAAAAATAGTTCAATTTAGTTTTTAATGGTATCATAAATGAACATCGATCAAATTCTAATGATTAACTATTAAATAATTTATCAATAATATTATTGAGTGCAAGTGCACCCAATTACTTTTCAACACTTCATATAAAACAAAAAGATTGTCCTCAGATGAATACGGAGTATTTTATTATCGACAGTGCAGTGCAGCCAATTGGAACATCAAGTATCTGTAGTTTAAAGTTATTTGGTGCGGATTCAACACCAAATACCTTCTTCCATCTTCAACACATTGCTTCACGTTTTTGCACCAAATAAAAATATTCATAAAATATTATTTTAGGACGGAGACAGTAGTATACTTTAAGTGGAAAGAAAATTCCGGAATAAAACCGATAGCCTAAGATGAAACTTGCGCCAAATTCAGAGCAAGTTTGGCGTGAGTCAAGATCTCCTGTACCATTCTGTGTGCCCCTCCCTGTGCCATTATAATCTCAACCGTTTACATGCTTGGATAATATCAACATAATGATAATCTTAATGACTGCAAGTCGTTGGATCACTTGTGGCACAGAGAAGGGCACACAAATTGGTACAGGAGATCTGTACTCGTTTGGCGTTGCTTCATATTAAAGCTCGTCTGGTACACAGTTCTACAAACGGAGAGTTCTACAAACGGAGCAATTTTTGTAACGGAGCATTTTTTTTTTCTTCTGTAAATGTGTTTGGTGCATCATTTTAAAAACGCTTATTTAAAATTCAAATATTGTGATAATGACATTTTTACCCTTTTAAAATAGTACGATTTACATTAAATAATCCTACAAGAGAGAGGACTGGGGAGGATATTGCCAAATTTATTTTACAGGAGAAGATTATTGCTAAGAGAAAATTACCTCCTAATCCCTGAGTATTATTGAATCTACGTATTAGGACAAGCATATTTTTAATTTACCTCCTAGTCCTAAAAAATATTTTATGTAACCATATAGTCCTTTAGTGTATTAACTACACCCCTCCCCTACTCTCTCTTATTCACACACCCAGATATTTTTTTTTCTCTCTCTCTCTCTCTTCTCTCTCTAACTCACCGGTGACTCCTCCCCTTCCCAATCTCCGGCGACCTATCCCTTCCCCCAACCTCCGACCACCTCCCTCTGTCGTCTCTGGCCAACCCACCATTCCCCAACCTCCGACCAGCCCCTTTCTTCCTCACCGCCGACGCCTAACTCCCCGTCGACTCGTCCCCTCCTAACCCCGGCGACCCCTCCTTCTCCGGTGACCCCTCCCAACTCCGGCGAGCCCGCCGCTCTCCCTCCAAATCCATTACCTCCGGAGAATTCCTTCCCCACCTCCGTCGACCTCCGGCCACTCACTGCCGTCCGCTATTTTCAATTGATCTACCTAGATCTGTGTAGATCTGCAACAAGAATCACAAACTTCACTGGCCAATCGCTCCCCTCCCCTCTCTTTCCCTCTCCGGCGATACAAATGAATAATATGACGCTGAACAACGGCGATTAGCTGCCGTTGATGACACAACCATGTATCGAGGTTGTGCAGGTCGGTGAAGAGCCGATATCCTACTGTCTTTGCCGACGTCGTCTTCAACTTCGTCGCCGGCCAACATCCGCAGCCTTCTCCGGCTTCATTTTCGAATAAATTATGTCGAGGTTGTTACTCCCTCTAGGTAAGCATATTTGAGCCATGGTTATATATTGTTTATGACATTAAACTCAAGCTGATGAGTATGTATTGTTTTTATTTGGTTATTAATGCCATATGTTTCAGATTGGTTTATTGTGGTACTGTGATTCATTAGTCAAGAATTAGCAATTGATGCTTTGCGTACACAATCGAGAACAATTTTAGTAAATAATTGAGAAGATTTATGAAATTTTAAGTTGTTGTAAGATAATAAATTATGTGGTTGTCGGTCGGAGTTAGCCGCTTTCCCAGTTGACAACTTGAATAACCGAGAAGTTCTTCATTGTGTTTGTAGTTTAATCGACAACCGAGAACTTACTGATAAGTTCTCAGTTGTTGATCGTTTGCCGGAGTTGGTTGTCTTTTTAGTAGACAACTAAGAACAACAGAAAAGTGGTGAAAATTTTTCGAATAGTTGAGAAGTTCTTAGTCGTTGGTTGTCGGAGTTGTTCGGCAGAGTTGGTCGTATTCTTTGTAATTGATAACTGAGAACTTACTGATAAGTTCTAAGTTGTTTTGGTCGCCGGAGTTGTTCATGTTCTTGGTAGCTCAGTTGTTTGGTCGCCGGAGTTGATGGTCACCAGAGTTGTTCATGTTTTAAGTAGTTTAATTGACAACTGAGAACTTACTGATAAGTTCTCAACTGTTTGGTCGCCGGAGTTGGTGATCGCCGGAGTTATTCATATTCTTAGTAGTTTAGTTGACAACTGAGAACTTACTGAAAAGCTCTCAACTGTTTGGTCGCCGGAGTTGGTGGTCACCGGAGTTGTTCATGTTCTTGGTAGTTTAGTTGATAACTGAGAACTTACTGAAAAGTTCTCAGTTGTTTGGTCGCCAGAGTTGGTCGCTGGAGTTTGTGGTCGCGCGGAGTTGTTCGTGTTATTAGTAGTTTAGTTGACAACTGAGAACTTACTCAGTAAGTTCTCAACTGTTTGGTTGCTGGAAGGTCACTGAAGCTAAAAAAAAAAAAAAAAAAAAATTTGCACCGGAGTGGTCGCCGGAGTTGGTGGTCGCCGGAAATGGTGGTCGCCGGAGTTGTTGACTGGAGAAGGTGGTGAGGGACAGCCTAAGGGGATAGTGGTTGGGGTGAAAGTAAAATGTTGAGAGGGTGTAGTTAGTAAAATGTTAAGGAAGATGTAAGCTAGGGACTATATGGTTAGCTAAAATATTCCTTGTCCTAGGAGGTAAATAAAATAATATTGAGGGATTATATGGTAAATGCCCCTATTGCTAAAATACAAAAAGAAAATGAAAAAAAAAATTATAAAAAAGATAAGGTAAAGACTTTATCCCTTAACAACACAACAAATTTTGTTTACTCTCTTCCCCTAATCAGCTACTACAACCCCAAGGCTTCCCAACCCAGTAAACCCACCTCCATTAATGACGACACTGAAGCTCTGCGACACATGCTATCTCTTCACCTGAAATTTTTACCCTATTGTTCTATACTCATCCGATTCACGAATCTCTTCTTCCTCTCGGTAATTTATCTGTTATTTTCTAACTTTTGGATATAGATCTGAAGACACTTTCTCCACTTCTCTTCATCAGCACAAATTCAAAAATCCAAAGCTGTCTCTCAATTTTCCCCAAATTATAAGATTAAAAAGGTCCAAATCATATAATTTTCTCCGTTTCAAAGTGCCGTTCAAGAGAAAGCTACAAATTGTAGCGTTGCAAACGAAGGCCCCGTTCCGAAAAGTTGCGGCTGAGAACGTGCTATTGATACACTTGTTTGGAAGAAACGCTCCGTTTCAAATGCCGTTTAACACCTAAACGCGCCACCAGACGGGGCCTTAGTGTTGGTTTTGAAGTGGCTTTTGGAGAAAAGTCTTACGCTAAATTAAAGGAAATTTAGAGTTTTGAAATACCCGTAGAGACGGCCAAAGCGCAGATTTAACTTCTGCTAGAAGTATATTTGCAGTAATTTTTATTGCAAATTTGTATTTCTAATACTCCCTCCGTCCCAGAAAGATAGTCTCTCTTTTTTCGTTGTTACTTCGAGGGAAATTTGAGCAATTATAAAGGCTACTTATAATTATGTTAATGTGAATATAAAAATTGATATTAATAGTATTTATAATGGTGTATCAAGAACAATTTCAAAAATTTCATCAAAATAATTAAAAGTAGCCTTAATTGTTGCTCAAAGTCCTTCGTAATAACAACGAAAATAGGGGGACTATCATTCTGGGACAGAGGGAGTATAATTTATGCATTCACTTTTTTTTTTTATTCCATAGATAAAAGTAATTGTGATTTCTAGATTAAAATATTTTATCTTAAATTTTACACCCATTAGCTTTTGTTCAAACATATGTCACTGTTTATGATTTGTTGGTTAGTTAGTACAAATGAAAAATACTTTTAAACTTAGGTAAATTAAAAAAAAAAGTGGTAGATTTGAAGACACTGTGGATAATGTATCTCTTTTTTTTTTCCTTCGTTTTTCAGCCTTTTATTTGCAATATGATGATAAGATCTAATCATCCGTCACCTTTATTTTTATTTCTGTAATAAAATTTACAGGGTTGTTTCATTTTTTTATTTTTTTATTTATTTTTATAAAAGTTGCAAGTCCTATAGCATACATTTTTTTGTTTCATTTGAAATTGTAAACTTTATCATTTTATGTGTCTCACTTAAAATTGTAAAAGAAAAAAATAAAATTTTATACTTGTGTTTTTTAATAGATGAAACTCATTTGTCATACTCACATCGTCAACTAACTTACTTAATATTTTCTATCTTATTTATTATCAATACTCATAACATTATATGTTTTTTTTTTTTTTAATTTCCATGCAAAAGAGTTACTCCATCCGTCCCATTTCAAATTGCAAAATTTTTCATTTTGAGTGTCTCATAAAAATTCCAAAATGCAAAAGTGGAAAGTTTTTAATAATTTTCAATAGGGGTGTAAGTGGTTTGGTTCAAACCGCGGTTTGAGACCGAATCAAACCAAACCATGCGGTTTGGGTTGGTTTACAAGCACGATGTTGGGGAATTGGAGGGGATCACCGCATCCACTAGCCCATACTAGCAGTCATCAACATGGAGAAATAAATTCAACACATGAATAATAATATGAAAGAACAAGAACACCATGATTTGTTAACCCGGTTCACCACCCCCACGTGGCTACATCCGGAGGCCCCAAGCCAGGATATCACTATAATAATATGTTGATTGTTACAATTTACATATGCACTCACTCAGATCTAGCATTCAACTCTCCATGAACAACCCTCTCCTACATATTATTATCTATCCCCATGAACACACAAATAATATGACTATGGCCGGGTTGTAGGATCGCCTCAATGGCTCTCCTAGGCCCCCGGCCCCCTCCTACACATTATTTTGTGCTCTCTCTTCCTCTGACATTCCCCTTAAAGACACGCATCTTTCGCTCTTCCTTCGTGATCACGGAAAATTCAAACAAATAATGAGTTACGGTTTGAATCGTGGTTTGAACCGTAGTCTAAACCACGGTCCTAGACCACGGTTTGAACCAAACCGAACCGAACCATAGCGGTTTGGTTTCGTTCGGTTTGAGATTATCCCAAACTGATGACTAGTGGTTCGGTCCGTAAATTCCCAAAACCGAACTAAACCGAACCATTTACACCCCTAATTTTCAATTAGTGGGACCCACTTGTCATACATCAACTAACACATATACTATTCCCCGCTATCCTACTTTCTCTCTTACTTAACTATCTACGCTCACAACACATCACTTTTTTTACTTTTTCCTATAATTCTTGTGCTATGATTTTTTTTGTGTAATTTAACATAGAACGATGGGAAGGAGTATTTCAATTTAAAATAAGACGGGTGAGGAGAGAACATATGGGCAATGCTAGGGGCACAAAAGAAGTTCACAAAATATGGATACAAAGTGAGGTGGCGATATTTTATTGGTTGCATCGATTGTGGACCCAGCACACTCTAATAAAAAACACCAATAAAATTTTGACAGATAATTTTGTAAGCCACATTTTGTGGCATTTTTTTGTGACTTTATATTTACCCGGAACATATTTAAGCCTTTTTTTAAGTTCATGTTCATGCTTGAAGCCTAAGTATAACGGGGTCTGATGAAGTGGCACTTTCTTATGGTGTAAATCCCCACGTGCGGTCACGCGCTGTACTGTGTGGAGTACACGTGTGAAAACACATTTTTTTTTTTTCCAAATTCTTTCTCTTAAGAGCTTAGAGAAAAAAAATCTACTTTTAAAACAAAAAATGCCGTGTTTTCCAGAGGAGAAATGGCTATATAAAGAAGCCAAACGCCTATTTGGTGGATTAGTCTCTCACCAACTTCATCACCAGAGCTCTTTCTCTCTCTCTCTCTCTCTCTCTCTCTCTCTCTCACAGTGGGATTGAAATTGAATTGAAAAAAAAAGAAAAAGAATTAGATAAGAGTGAAATAGAGAATGGGAAGGCAACCTTGTTGTGATAAAGTGGGATTAAAGAAAGGGCCATGGACTTCTGATGAGGACAAGAAGCTCATCAACTTCATCCTCACCAATGGCCAATGCTGCTGGAGAGCTCTTCCTAAACTCGCAGGTAATACTCCCTCCGTCCCATAACAAACTTCCTATAGAATGTTAGGAACGAGAATTAAGAAAGTAGGTGGTGAGAGTATGAAGGAGAGAGAAAGAGGGGTAGTGAATACTAAGTTGATAGTTATTGTGAACGTGAAGGGGAGAGAAAGTGGAGGAAATTTTTTCCTTTTTGAGTAAGTGTGAGTTTCAAATGGGACATCCAAATGGCAAAATGAAAAATTTGTTACGGGACGGAGGGAGTATACATGTATATATATATACATGACATTTCAAATAAATAAAAATAAATCTGGATGGGTCTTTTAATTTCTCATTTAGAATCTTTAATGAGAAGCTTTTTGCTCGATATTAATTATAAACCATTTGATTTTAAGGTGTAACTCATATTTTTAACTTAGTCCTTGTAAAGGAGAAGGAAGTGGCCTTTTAATGCTGGATGATCATTGTTTTTATTCAAAATTGAAAAAACAAATGGCCATGTAAATGGATTTTCATTTGCTTGGAAAAAAATGAAATTCATTCACCTTTATTTTATTGTAGTATATTCTTTAGTTTGGATTTATTTAAATTTTAATAAAGTTGGTCACATTTTGCAGGGCTACTGAGGTGTGGCAAGAGTTGCAGATTAAGGTGGACTAATTATCTTAGACCTGATTTAAAGAGAGGTCTTTTATCAGAAGATGAAGAGCAATTAGTTATTCAGCTCCACTCTCAGCTTGGCAACAGGTAAAAAATTTGTTGTTATTTTTTAATTTTCAAAATTAATTTTATTTGTATCTAAATAAATAAAAATAATTTATTTTCAAAAAATATACTATATAAATTTATAGTAATTATTTGGCTTATTAAGTAACTCCACATGCATCAAAATTGGACCAATGCCAGAATTCTGTTTCATTCCAATTCCATAAGTCATAGAAAGCAGCTTCAATGGTTGAAGACTTTAGTGGCAGACAACAACTGCAAATCAGAATGATTTTGGCACTTATTCTCCTTCTCTTTATGTATAATATGATTAATTAATTAATTAAATCATTATCCTCTTACTTGAGGGCAGTTCTTCTTGAACTAATCATTCATATAAACAATATCCTGTCTACATTATTTCTGTTAATCAGTCTTCTTCAAAAAGTTGAATATTTTCCTAAAATTAAATTATTTTCACTTCCTTAACTTAGTTCTTTGTTTATTTTAAATAGAGCCGGCACTACAAGGAACTACTTTATTTTATTCAGTTCCATAATATAAAGCAAGTTAATTTTTTTATTGGCCAAAAGACTTGGTCAATGACCCAGTAAGAAAAATGTACAAAATTTGTCATGGTAAGAAAGTTTCAGTAACATGTGATATAATTACGCGTGAATTTTATGGATTTGGGACGTATGCAGTTCGTCTTATTTTTAACTATTTAACTATAAAACATGTGGACGGGTTCAAATGGCTAATATTAAAAGTATGATGCTAATGAATATCATGTAATGGGTTTTTGCAGGTGGTCCAAAATTGCATCTAAACTTCCTGGAAGAACCGATAATGAAATCAAGAATCATTGGAATACCCACATCAAGAAAAAGCTAAAGAAGATGGGCATTGATCCGTTGACCCACAAACCCCTCCCTCCACCTCCACCTCCGTCTCTGTCTCCGTCCCCTTCTCTAATTCATGATCAAGAACAAAATGGTCAAGAATTTACACCAATTTCAAACAATGGCTCATCTTCTGATCAAGAATCAGAAGCGATTAATGTCCGTAAAGAAGAATTAGATGCAGAAAATAGTCCAATTAGCATATTAATTGATGATTTCTGCATTGATGAAGTCCCATTGATTCAACCCTATGAGATCTTGACTCCTTCAACTTCATCTCCGACCGCTTCTTCGGCTTCATCTTCATCTTCAACCTCGGAATCATCGTATATTATCAACTCGCCCATCAACAACATCATGGTTGCAGAGTTTCAAGAGTTACCAACTTTTGACTGGCAATATGAACATACAACACAAAATGACAACATGATGCAACAAGAGCTTCCATTATGTGCAGGGTCCAGTGAAAGACTGACAGGACAATATGAACAAACAATAAACAATATTAATAGCAACAACAACGACTTGGGTTTTTGGGATGATGAGTTCATAAGCAGTTTGGATTTGTTGTTAAATGATGATGACAGTGACAAGGGTTTGCTAAGTTTTGAGAGTGATGATTATCTTACCAACTACTCAAGAATGGTTTTAGATGAAGAGTGCTTGAAATATGAGCAACTCTTGTAAAATTTGTGATTATTTTTGTTTTGTTTTTTTTTTCTTGTTTTTTCCTCTAGTTTTTGTATCTTGTTAGGGGCAATAAAATTGAGAAATTATGAAAAATCTAATGGTCAATGCTTTCCAAATAATAATCACCCATCCGAATTGAATCCAACAACCAATATCTCGAGTATTATGCAGTTGGATGTCACGTACATAACTCAAATACAAACTGCACAATGTGTAGCCAACCAAGTAGTCCAAAAAGTGATATCATGCCAACAACTTTTTCCCTCTATCTCAAATGAAAAAGAAAAGTGAGCCAAAACAATTCACCTTTCGTCTCACTTAGTTTAAGGTTCTTCTTTTCTTTTTTGGTATGTCTCATATTAAAGTTTTTAGTTGCTTTATTACTTAAAATAGACAACGGGACCCACTTTTCATTCTCACAACAAAAACTCCTTACTCACTTTCCCTCTTATACTTTACTTTTCATACTTCCAACAGTTTTTCTAATAGCTAAAGTCAAACTAAAAACTTTAAATTGAGACAGGAGAACGAAAAAGAATAGGGATTCATTAACTTTTTACCCTTTAGCAAAAAGTTACAAACATTGGGACCTTATAAATCAACCTAGAAACTATACAAGGGACATTTTCCCTGGTCACATGGGATTCAGGATTCTTCCTTTGAGCCTTAATGCCTTAAGACAAATAGTACTGTACAAATGTTCTTACATGGGATTAGAAATGTAAGTTTTCCTCACAAAAGTGAAGCAATTATTAAGGATATACCCGGACACACTCGGGTCAACCCTAACCCTAACCCTAGCCCTAGCCGAGTTACTACCTAGGGTTTCCTAGGGTTTCTTGTTCTCTACTCTTTCTATTCATTTTGTATCTTTGATAATATTGTAAAGATTACAATTGTATTTAGATTAGGAAACTAGTACATTGTTCATAATTAGGACTCTACCTCTTGTATCTATATATTTTGACATTGTGAATAAAATATCAAGCTTTGCATCTTTCACATGGTATAGAGCAAAAAGATCCACACACACTATCTCTCAAAAAATTCGGCATACCCTACCCCATCATAACCCAATGGCCGGCTCCACCACCACCATTCCCAACGTCGCCGACCCCAACCACCCACTTCTTCTCGTTGATCTATCTCACTGTCGAACTCTCACCCCACTCACCTATCTCACATAGGCTTCTCAAATCACCTCCATCCTTTTTGGTTTCGACCTTCTCAAGTTTGTTAATGGATCTCACCCTAAACCCAACGATGATATCACCGTCACCACCCCTGCTGTCGTAGCCTCTGGCAATACCTTTGCCAAACCCGCCACCATCACCACCACACCCAATCCAGCCGCTATCACTGGATACGCCAAGATCGACTTATTCTTGGTTCGCTCATTGGAACCCTTGATCCCGCAGTTGCTCCCCTAGTTCACCAAGCCGCCTGCTCTCGCGAGGCTTGGGACATTCTGAAAACCACCTATGCTAACCCTTCCCGTGGCCATATTTTCCAAATCAAAGACAACTTTGCCAACCTCACCATAAACAACCTATCGATTTTGGACTACATTCATGCTGTCAAATCCTACACCGAAAAACTTGCTATCCTTGGTAAGCCAATGGACCCTGAAGACATCATTTCCAAGATCCTCAAAGGTCTTGACTATGATTCCTACAAACCCAAAATTGACTCCATTCGTGCCCGAGACTCCCCCAACACCTTTGAAGCTCTCCATGAAAAACTCATCCACCATGAACTCACCTTAAAACAACACACCTCACCCGCATCCTTTCCCACCACTGCCATGACCGCCCAAACCCGGCCCACTTACACCCGCAACCCCCCCAAAACCACTACCTACTCCCCCTCTACCACAAACCCTACTTCCTCCGTTGACACAACCTCTGGTCAGTTCAAAGAAAAGTGCCAATACTGTCGTATCATTGGCCATATTATATCTCAATGCCATAAATTCCAAAAAGCCTACCCTTCCGTCATCTTTCCACCACCCTCCCCCTCTCCTCGCCAAACCCGCACTCCAAACCCCGAAGCCTACTCCGCCACCGGACCACTGCCTTCCCTACCTAAACCCTGACTCCTTGACAGCAGTGCCACCCACCACGTCACCAGTGATCTCTCCAACCTTGCTCTTCACACCCCTTACAATGGCAGTGATGATGTCATTTTTGGCGATGGTTCCTCCCTCCCTATTTCTAATATAGGTTCTTTCTCTTACTCTACTTCTTCCTTCTCCCTTATATTCAATAGTGTTTTACATGTCCCACTCATTACACGCAATATTCTCTCTGTCTCTCAACGCTGCAAAGACAACCACGCTACTCTTGAATTCTCATACTCTTCTTTTGTTCTCAAGGAAATCCAGACGCATCGCATTCTCCTCCGTGGAACTCTTGATCATGGAGTCTATCTTTGGCACCCGTCTTCCATTCAAGCACTACCCAGCGCCGCTTCCTCACAGTTTTGGCATCATAGATTAGGACATCCCTCCCCTCATATCCTTAGTTTATTATGTAGTCGTTTTTCTTTATCTGTTCATTCAGATTTCTCTCCATGTAATTCTTGCAATATTAATGAAGTCATAAACTTCCGTTTTCTACTTCTTCTCTTGTGCCTACTGCTCCGTTAGATCTCATTTTTTCTGATGTTTGGACTTCACCTGTCCGCTCGACAACTTCGAATACTACGTCATCTTCATTGATCACTACACCAAACTGGCCCTTGTTGAAAAATACATATGGTTTTACCCTCTCAAAAACAAATCAGACACCTACACCACCTTTACTCGTTTCAAAGCCCTTGTTGAAAAAATATTTTCGTCGTCCCATTCTCCAACTCTACTCCAACAATAGTGGTGAATACCTCAAACTTACACCATCCCTACTCAATGATGGTGTCACTCATCTCACCACCTCCACATACCCCTAAACACAATGGGTATGCTGAACGCCGACATCGCCACATTGTCGAAACTGGTCTCTCACTTCTCTTACATGCTAAGCTTCTTGACACACTATGGCCCTATGCCTTCACTACAGCTGTCTATCTCATCAATTGCCTCCCCACCCCCCACCCTCAATAATGACTCACCCTATCTTCGTCTGTTCAAAACTGCTCCCAACTACTCCAAACTCCGCAGTTTCGGCTGCTTGTGTTACCCCTGGCTCCGTCCATACACTCTTCACAAACTGGCCCCCAAATCTATTCCTTGTATCTTTGTCGGCTACTGTAGACACACCGCCTTGGACCTCTCATGTCCCGATTGCATACACATTCTTTGTCTTCCTCTTTTCTGTTAAGTTTTGTTACTTTTTCGTTAACTTTCGTTACTTTCCGTTAAGTTCCTGACTTACTACGTTAGTCTTGGATTTGACTAAGTGTTCAAAGTCAACCTTGAGTCTTTGTTTCATTTATTTTCGTTGACTTTCGTGATGTTCGTTAAGTTTTTGGACTAATTCTGTTAGTTTTGGGACTTAACTGCATAACGGGGTTAACTTTTGGGCTGAAATTTGGATTTCCTGAAGATGGGAGGAGCGCGCCTCCGCCCTCCTTTATGGGATGCTCGCGCCTCCCATAGGGGGGGCGGGAGGTGCGCGCTTCCCACCTCCAGAATCCCAGATTTTGCCAAATTTCCCTCCTTTTCTGATTTGTAACCCCCCAAGGCCATTATGCCTTGGCTTGATCCGGGGAAGGGCCATCTTTGTAACCAAAAACACTTCCCTAACACCTATAAATACCTCTTCATTCCACCATGGAAAGAGAGGAAGAATTCTTGAATCAAAAACACTTTAAAACACATAAAATCAATCTTTAAAGAGTGGTCACTATAGACAATTTGGTTCTTCCCCATTCAAGCACAAGGTACAATGTTCATTCTCTTATAAACTTTTAATCTTATCTTTATTTTATCTCCTTGTTAAAATCTTTTTATTACACTCTTCATCTTTAATGTGTCTGCAATCTCCATAAAAGGGATACAACCAAAAGACCACTTCACTATTGAAGTTTGGCCAAGGTTACATCCCAACATTCTAAATTCCACTTTAATTTTCATTTCATTTCTTCATGTAATTGTTTGGCATAATTGTTACATGTAATCTTTTAGCATAAATTAATAAATAAAAACAATTCTCTTTTATTTCCTTTTAATTTTCCCCTTTCTTTCCATTGTAATTGTTAGCACTTCTTACATTAATAATTGAAGGACTTTTCTTTTTAGTATTAGAACACCAAAAGTAGCAAGACCCGCGTAAGCGGGGCGGAGTGGGTGTTTAAGTACTTCCCACTCCGTCACCTAACCCCCGAACCCCTCATCCCAAGAATATTTGGTTTCGTAATCAATAAAAAAAGGCTATTTTCTTAGGTTTTCTCGCGTTCCTCTAAAACGTGGGTGGCGACTCTTAAAATCAAGTAGACATCTTAGGATAATTCACCCCTCTAGCCAAGTCGTGGTTCCCCAGGGTATCTACAGTGGCGACTCTGCTGGGGATGAAGAGGGTTAAACTTGCGTTTTTCATTTTTGGTATTCTTTTTACAGTTTTTTGGGCATTCTGGTGGAAAAAGGTGAGACGCGTGCGCCTCTGGCCTTCTTGGCCTAAGGCGCGCGTATCCCACCTTCACCACCAGAATCGCCCGCCTCTCATCTTGTCCTTCAAATTTCATGTTATTGTGCTAACAGTTTCTGCAGGGGAAAAGTGTTTTTATTTAGGGTCAAGGCAGTCCCTTGAACCCATGAATTTGCAGGCACTGCCCAGAAGCGGGCGCCTCTGCCCTCTAGTTCCTAAGGCGTGCGCCTCCCATCCTCACAGCATAAAGCGCGCGCGTCTGGGCAACTTTCCAGAACAGAACAGTGCACAGAACAGAGCAGTTTTGATAGTGTGTGGGCACCGGGCCTGCACAAAACCATCTTTTAATTCTCTGTTTTATTTTTATCGGTCACACGGGTGATTCGAAAGTTGTAAATACGTGCTTATTTGTTTTTTTATTATTTCTTTAAAAAAAAAATTGTCACGTGATGGACCTCACACTACGCGCACATAATTCCTATTAACTGCTCACTATCGAGTCGTACAAGTCCAACCCCAAACCCGTCGAGGCCCGTCCTAGGAAGTTTCAAGCTCCACCCGACCTTGACTCTTCCGAAGAGGTAAACCTCAGCCCGTGGCGTAGTTCACGACTACATGCCGGGGGTGACCTTTAAGCCTCATATTTAAGCCGAGCACAAACCACACAATTCTAGTTAGGGTCTAACACTCCGTGACCAAGTCGGTTTTCATTTACCGAGATTTCCCTAAACTAATGTCATCAAATCATACATGCCGTTTCCAAAAGAAACAAATGGTTGTTATGGGACAAAATAAAACTCCGTCCCCAAAGTGGTTATTTTGGACGAAAATAAAAAATCCATCCCCGCATGTATGCTTTATGACATTAATTTAGTTTAATCCCGTCACATGTAGGTATCACAAGCGTGGTGGAATCCGATGAGTATATGGGACCGCGAGAAGGTCTATATACTAGTGTGACGATTCCACTATTTTTCTAGAAACCCCAAAAAGGACCACGTCCTTCCGACTGTTGTAAATAAAAAAAAAAGAGTCTTTTGTTTATGTGGTTTGAGTCTTTACTTTTGTTTGTGGGTGAAATAATTTTACTCAAAATATGTTTGTGGGGCCAACCTAAGATCGACCGTGTTCTCTCAATAGGTCCAATGGCTTCCAACGGCAACAACAACAAGGGTGAGAACATCTCCATGTCCAACGAAAGGCTCTTCAACATAATAAGAGCCTTGGGGAAACAAATGGATAGACTTGTCGAGGATGCCCGCCGCAAGGATGATTTGTGGCAAGACCGTCTTGATCTCGAGAGGAAAATTCACAAGGAAGAAGTGTCCGAACTTAAGGCTCGTTTGCAAGAGCTCACCGACAGCAAGGCAAAGGTCCACGGTAAAGCACGCTCAAGTGGCTCATCCCTCAAAAGTCACAAAGGTTCTACCAACGACCGTGTCTATACCCCTCTCAATGGCATGACCGTCACCAAGGCCTATGAAGATCTCAAAACCAAGGGACAAGTTTCTCCTCTCCAAGGGTACAAGCAACCACAACCGTTACGTCGCAACCATGCCCACCACAAGTGGTGTGACTATCACCAATGCAGCGGTCATCTCACCGAGGATTGCTTCTCCCTCTGCGACATCATCCAAGATTCGATTGACAAGGGTGAGTTTACCATGGTTGAAGAACAACAGTTAGAGAGTGAGAACATGCAAGAACTCATCAAGGAAGGGGCTCAGATTTGAAATAGGGTCTCAACAAGAGATCATGCCGCAAGGAAGGCTACAACGACAATGGGGACTACAACAGCAATTTCCGTTTCTCTTTCTCTACCTAGTAGTAGGAATAAAAAAAAAGAGAGTCAAAAGTCCTCTTAAGTGTGCATTAAAGTTTTCTTTCGTCCCATGTTAAATTTTGAGTCACTTATCAAATAAAAGTCGTTCTTGTCCTCATACACTATTCCAAGTCGTCCAATCTAATTCTTGGCAAAATGATGAAAAAATGTCTAAACACGTTTTAGAACGAAGGCTATCACTTGAACGCCTAGAGGCTAAACATCGACGACGAAGAAAAAGCCAAGACATCAAGGAGCAACAACCATGGAGAAATCAAGTAAAGTTTTCAAAAAGGGGGTTGAAAAAAAAAAAAAAAAAAGCTCGCTAGGTTGAAATCCTCAAATCAACCTAGGCAAAAGTTAGAGCACAAAAAAAAAAAAAATCCCCCTCAATCAAAGAAGTACAAGATCAACATCATTCCACCAATGAAGGACGAAGCAACAACCATCTCGACGAATGGAGCATCCACAAGAACTACGGTGACCTGAGCCTCTACACTGGAGGAACGTAGGCAACCTTCGGGTCCGGTCTCATGCAAGAAAGAAGATATGTTTAGCCCTAGCGCGTTATGGTGACCGGCCTTCCTCTCGAGGTTGTCAAGACATCTTTGTACGATTCATTTGCCAATGAATTAATCACCTCAAGATTGAACAACTTTCCTAGATTTGGAATCACTTTCCGTTCATTGTCGAGTCTAGGGCTTCTATTCTTTCTGCATACTCCCAATTTCTTTTAATCAAATTAGGGCTTTCCTTCTCTTCTCTCTTAATGACTTACTTGCCTTCGTGAGTCATTCGACAAATATATACAAAGTCAATACTAGGGACACTTCCCTAGTCGAGTCAATGTCACTCATCTTTGACAAGAGGTCTTCCCCGCAAAATCAAATGTCTTATCTCCTCAGCCAGAGTCAATGCACACTTCCTCATTAAACGAGTAAAAAAAAAAGACGCAAAAGAGATGCCCGCTAGATTGAAAACCCGAAAGGGCGGTCTAGGCAAAAAACAGGGTGCGTCATAAAAAAAAAAAGAGAGTGAGAGAGAGAAGGGAAAGAGAAATGGAGATCTCCGGCCTCTAAGGAAGACAACTGCACAAGCTCTACATTGGATCTCCTCAACAAATCAATTCCCCACCGAGTCAACTTTGGGATTGCAAAAGGCTCGACAAGATATGGCACCATCAAAGGTTGTCTTGGGTTATTGGCATCATCCTCCAGCAGTGTGCATTTTTGGGTTCATGAAAAGAAGGCCCGTGGTAACCAAAACCCATCCGAGAACGAGCCCATCATAAAAAGGCACGAGGTTTCACAAATAATCCCTAGCTAGTCAATTGGCTTGGGCAGCAAATAGCAACAACATGTGTCTCAGTTTTCAAAGCTTCTTCAAGTATGTGCTTCTAAAGTACGCCGAAAGGCTCACGAGAAATGGAGTAGCTCTTGCCATGTCCTCTCATGTTTGTTCCCTCGCACGAGGATGAGTCACTCTTGCTTTTCTCAACAAATGGTGACGCCCTAGGGGCTATGTGACTCAAGAACAAGGGCTTATTTTGCTTCATTTGACAATCAATAAGCCCTAGGGGCTATGCTCGAGAAAGATGTGTGAGACTATCCCCAAAGTCTCTCAAAAGGGATGTCAAAAAGCCCTCTTGTCATGTGTGCCCGTACTCGTTCCCCTAATCAGGGATGGAACTTTTTCGCAATCAATGATGGCACTCTAGGAGCTACGGTCAAGTCTTAAAGGCTCCCTCGGCAAGAAGCAATTCACTTCAATGTCCCCAGCAACATTTGAAGCTTTATACCGAAAGGTCTCAAGGGGCTTCGCAATCTACAATCTTTTGGGCTACGGCATTACAGTGATACAAGCAAAGGGCAATATTGGGGCTTCGCAATTAACAAGCTTTTGGGCAGTGGTACCCGACCAATGCAATTTGGGAGTAGTCTTATGGCTCCATGAAAGGGATCAAACTTCAATGGTCCCTCAACACTTCCAGTCAAAAGGCCTCTTGGTTTTAAATTAAGGCTCCGATGATATGAATGAATTTGATGATTCTTGTTAGAACTCACAGCGAGATTCTGAAGGAAGTCTTAGAGAAAAGGAAAAAGATTCAATATGCTAGACTCACCCTGCTGAGTTATAGCGGGCAATGCCAATATGTTAACTCTATAAGAAGAGTTACGGCCAATCCCAATGTTTCTGCAATACAGCACCCCCTTCTCCAAGATCAAAAGCACAGGATGCATCCGAAGATCCGCCGTCGGTTCAACTCAAGAAGACTCGAGCAAACATACCGTTCGAGACTTTATCACACCAAGACCTTATCATCTGCAACAACATCACCATCTCCCACGAGACGTCTCCCGAAGACCATACTACATTTTCAACATGGACCTTCCGCCATTTGGGTAACAACCACAAAAAGGGCCATCCATCTCCAAGCAAGAGAAAGAAGGAGATCGCCTTCAAGAGCCCTACCCGATGTCGCATCCGCTCTCAATACAAAGCTAAGCCGATTTGGGGCTTCACATCGAAAGGTCTTCACATCCCGCCATCTAAAAACTTGATAAGCCCATGACATTTGGGGCTTAGCAATCTCTCAAAGCTTGGTATCAATGATCTTCTCTTGGGGCTTGCCCACGTCGACAACAAAAGACAGTTTATTTGAATGGGCTAAGAGTTGATTCATCTTGGGGCTTCATAAGCCACTCAAAGTTCAGCATTCGAGGGGCTTTACAGTCAGCAACCCCTTGGCATCTCGGCATCAATATTCCTTTAGAAGCCCCATAAACGACAAATCTCTTGGGGCTAGACATCAATTTTCGTTGGACACCGCGGCGACAACATTCAAGCGAGGCAATCCGGACTTCGATTGAACATGACTTGATCTTAGGTTGGCTTTACAAACACACAATGGTTAAAATGGTTCACCCACGAACTAAAAAAAAATCTTTTTCTCACTAATTAAAAAAAAAAAGATTTTATTTTATTTTTTTTCTTTTCTTGCGTAAAATTATGTGTTTCCTTTTTGCTTTGCTCCTAGCATTCTCCCCCAGAATTCTCCATCATCCTTGAACTACGTTGGTCTGATTCCTTCCAAGGGATACGTAGGCAGCCTTTTTGGCACGACCAACCCATTACCCAGAATACCATCTTGCCGACACTCCTTCAAAGGCAAGAACAATTCATCACCATCAACATCATCATTCTCCATCCAAAGCATGGACATTCTTCATCAAAAGCATCAACATCCTTCAGCAATCCATCCCCAATCAAACGGCAATGGTAAGTGAAGGTATGAACATCATTCATCTCAAGTAATCTCCGCTTTCAAAAATCACTTCACACACAGAATCACTTTACTTCTCTCTCATACAAACTGCTTTCAAATCACATCACACCACAAGCACAATTTCTCTCATAACTGCCATTTCACATCTCATACATGTCACAAGCACATATACCTGGAAAGCACACACTTAACAGGTACCACCACAAGGTCAACAACATCTGCAACTCAAGGCACTTCATCCCCAGCAGAAAGTGATCCGCCGTCAACTACTCCTGCATCCCATAGAGTCAAACAATTACAGTTCAATGACAACAACTCGGTCCATGGTGAGCCGCAAAATCACCACCTCTCCATCAAGCAACACAACAATATCACATATAGGCAGACGGAGCCTCAGATCCCGCCATCAGCAAACGGATCCCGCATCAGCAAACGAATCCCGCCTTAGCAAACGGATCGTGCATCAGCAAACGGATCCCGCTTCAGCAAACGGATCCCGCATCAGCAAACGGGTCCCGCATCAGCAAACGGATCCCGCCTTAGAAAACGGATCGCACATCAGCAAACGGATCTCGCCTTAGCAAACGGATCCCGCCTCCAGCAAAAGGATCCCGCCTTAGCAAACGGATCCCGTTTCAGCAAACGGATCCCGCATCAGCAAACGGGTCCCGCATCAGCAAACAGATCCCGCCTTAGCAAACGGATCCCGCACCAGCAAACGGATCCCGCACCAGCAAACGGATCCCGCCTCAGCAAACGGATCCCGCATCAGCAAACGGTTCCCACTTTAGCAAATGGATCCCGCCTTAGCAAACGGATCCCACCTCCAGCAAACGGATCCCGCCTCAGCAAGCAGATCCCACCATCAGAAAACGGATCCTGTCGCGCCCCAGACCCGTGGTCCTACTTGGCCCCACGCTCGGGACACGATTGGAAGACGTTATAAAACACTTTTAGAAAATTTTTCAAAATATACTTTCATAAAGTTTAACAAAATCCACACTTGAAGTTCAAAGACTTCCACTAACTTTCAAACAAACTTTTCAAACCACTTTCACAAACGAAAGTATTTAGCCCGAAGGCTTACAAACTTTTATACAAATGTACATACACCGACATTATCCAAAATATAGGTGTTACAAGATGATGAAGTCAATGAAACTCTACCCAAAAGGTTATACATCTATGTAATGTAACCTTGACAAAACTCATATCCCAAACTCTTACCACCACGACGTCCTCCCGTGCAATTATCCTATTCCCTGGACTCGCCTTTATATAAAACAGTAAACAAATAAGGGGTGAGAATGAATCTCAGTAAGCTACTAAAATGCAACTACGTTACATGCTGATATGATAATCATAAAGAAACTATCTCAACAAATAATCATATAGCATATAACACATAACATGAGAGGCTCCCTATCGCCAACCGTCCCATACCGGTTGGAAATAACGACCAACTCATCAGGCAGCACATAAGGCTAAATTATACACTCATACATGGATATTGAGCCAAGGTTCTCGAATCAAACATATAACCATCTGAGAAAACCATCTGAGCAGCATAAATAGCTGAAGCCGGGATCCCGAAAACCAAACCATAACCAATAGAACCAAAGTAACCAGAGAGGGAAATATGACACCAAGTCATAACCCAAATGCTCACTCGAGTGAGCTAGTTCATCCTATCCAAGGCCAATCTGGACTGGGGGTTAAAAATGGGAAACCAATGGTAGAAGCCTTACAATGAACTTGGCTCGTGTGCCATTATAATCCCTACCACTGCCCGACTCCACAACACAAGACCAACTGGACTTTAACACTAGCATAGTAATGAATACTTGCTTAAACAATAGCCAAGGACAATGATTCCAAAGTAGGGAACCAAGCCAAACACATCACAAAGATGAACCAATCCAAACCACATCAAAAGATGTTCAACTATATCCAATTAACATTTAGTCAAATTCCACAACACATATGTTCACAAAGGAACCAATTTCAAACACTAGGGTGTTCCACAACAACCCTCTAAGTACTCTAGGATATCACCTAAGACCTAGACCATGATTGAATTTTAAATCACTTGAAATGGAACAACTCAACTTTTCAGCACTTATGGGCGGTCGCCCAAAACCAGACTCAAAATTTCCAAATTTCTCCTGCAAGCCAAATTCATCCATCCCAAGCGTAGGAGTATAACTTACTAACACTTATACTATTACCAGGAGTGCAACAACCATCCCAAAACATTACTTTCAATTTTATTTCATTCTTTTTACCATCTCACAAATAATAGAATAATTTTCTTTTATTCCATTTAAATATTTTACCATCCCAAAAGTATAAGTATAATTTTTCTAATACACTAGTATACTCATTTAGGGATACTTTCATTCATTACCCTGTCCCATGAATAAATAGTATAAATTTTATAATATACTTATTTAACATTTAACTCAAGTTAATATTTTACCGTCCCACGAGTAGGAGTATACTTTCAAACACTTATACTAACATTCTCAGGTATATAAACATACTCCATATACATCCTTGCATACAAACCAAGTCACTTACCCAGTATAATTATGCTCCCTTTGTCTCAAATAAACAAGTATCACAAATAAATTCTTTTCACAATAATTTCACCACATATCACACATATGGCAAATATATGACCATTTCACTATTTAAGGGGAATTAGTAACTTACCTATTTCCGGAAAAAGTATCGCAGAAATATGTTTTGTTCGGGTAGAAATGACCTACTCAACGCCCTGATCATTTTATATAATTAGATTTTAAAACGGATAAGTAAATAAAAAGAATTAAATCGAAATATGTTGAACTTACCTTTTCTCTCACCCTAGGAAGAAACGAGGAAAAGTTGCTGAATATGTTGTTGACACAGAGGAAGAAAAGGAAGATAAGCATATGAAGATTTTTACCTCAACATTATGTTTTAGTCACTCGACTTTCATTTTTAACACTTAAGTCCCTGTAGTTATATTTTTTTACAAAGGACCCTAAAGTTTCAACTTAATCATTTAACTCCTTTAACCATTATTACTACTAACTAAGTAAATAACACAAATAATCATACAATATGTTCAAGTCATAAAATATGATGCAACACATAAAATGCATACATAATATCAAATTAAAATCCCCAAAAATATTAAATAAATAGGGACGGGTTTTGGGGTCGTTACAATCACTCCCCCTTAAAGAAAATTCGTCCTGAATTTTAGGATAACTTACCAAACGAATCAAACAACCAAGGATATTTCCTTTCCATTTCATCCCGAAGCTCCCAATTAGATTCTTCCACATTATGGTTTCTTTATACAGCTCGAGCAAAAGTAATACTCTCATTTCTCAATTCTCGAATTCTAGAATCAATCACTTGAACTGAATGCTTCTCCTAAGACTTACTCGATTCAATATCCTCTAAAACTTTAGAGATACATGAGAAGAATCATAAACAGATTTGCGTAGCATCGACACATGGAACACATTATAAACCTTGTCAAGAGAAGGAAGTAACACAAGATGATTAGCCCAATCTCCAAATCTTCCCAAAATCTCAAAAGAACTGATATATTAAGCAAACTCCACGAGAAGTAAATGTATATCCCATGAATTCTAAGAATCAACTGAACAAGTTCTCAACATGTCCTCAAGAATCTGAATGGTTCTTTCTGACTGGCCATCTGTCTGAGGGTGAAAACCTATACTAAATCCCAATTCTGAATTCAAAGCCTTCTGAATTGCTTACTAAAATCAAGATCTAAATAAGGAACCCATATCTAATACCATGCTCGTAGACATCCCATAAAATCGAACTATCTTCTGAACAAATAAGTAACAACTGGAATTAACATTTATACCTTCAAAATAGATAAGGTGAGGAAACTTGGTAACCAATCCGCTATCAATCAAACATCATTGTTCTCAACTATTCAGTGTAACTCCTTCAATGAGAAACCTTTCGCAATAGATCATATCCACTCAGAAATCTCAAAGGCTTGTCACAAACCATCTGATCACTGACACTTTACTTCTAGATTATTCGCAGCT
>JAOWBW010000915.1:107065-269438 GCA_026119855.1 Campanula takesimana
AACTGTTGCTATAGTAACTTCTCCCATTTTTATATGCACTATGTACTATTGAATGTAAGAAAGGTAATATACAACAATATATTCCTTATTCCTTCATTAATTCTTGACAAGAATTTATCCCTCTTTGATAAGCAATACGGCTAGTCAAGCAAGGTTTTAAATTTCCTATCTCATCAAACATAACTTTCCTTGTATATTTATAAGTCTACTATCATCATCACAGCTAGAACATAAGTTCAAGTGGTTGAACTTAATGATGAAAATATTTCTATATAAGGAATGTTGTTGATGAATGGAAGATCACAACATTAAAATTCAGTTAAAATCGCCCAGAAAAGAAAGATAGTAGACCTTGTTATTCACAAACTGTGAGGGAGAGAATGGGTAGACTAACAAACATGTTCAGTCCAAGCAAACTGTCACACCTTGTAAGAAAGATAAAGTACAAGGATGAGAGTGAGGAAGAGGTGAACAATGTTGATGAGAAGTTTTTGAGAGTGTTTAGGTAATATCAAGCACAATAAGACTGAGTGGGAACAAGAGGTTGATCAAATTCCGCCCAATGATCCTAGAAAGAAAGAGGAGCTTAGGGAGAGAGAGAGAGAGAGAGATCAGGAAAGAGATGTGGGTTCATTCTAGGGATGAGATGATAAAGGAAGAGAGAAAAAGGCTTAAGAGAGGTCAAGAGATGGAGATATAGTGTGATAAAGGTAAGGGAAAAATGAGTGAAATCCAAGAAGATAAAGGACCTCACAATTATCTATTTGACCTTTTGAAGATGGAGAGGGAGACTGATTTGGTGATAGGTACATGGGAGTGAGAGGAGAAGGCAAGGGGGATAACTGTAATGGGAGATTTTATTCAAAGTCTAGTTCCTTGTCTTTGTTGTCTAGCAAGTACTTTGCTAGTTGCAGTCCATTTAAGTCTACTATTAAGTATGATGACATTTTTTGGTCTGATTAGGCCTCTGTTAATAGTAAGAGCCACAACTCATCAGGTACCTTTAGATTTGTGTCTCCTTTAGAGACTTGCCTGAGCCTCTAGAGTTGGTTAAGTGGTGCCAAAGACCAGTGTGGCCATCTTCAAAGCAGTCTGTGTTTTATGGAGGATCATGGAGGTGGGTAAGTACTCATATATTCGAAAGGAGTGGTGAGATAGGTCAGCATATTGGTGAGACATCTTATGGAGGGATGAATGATGGGGAGGATACTTCAGGTTAGTGTTCATTCATTGGAGGGATGGAGCGGTCCATAGCAGAGTAAATATGTTATCATGAGGATAGTAGACCTGATGGAGAGGTCTACTATTTTCATCAAGACTGAAGCAAATGAAAGTTTTTGTGCTTCCTTTTGTTTCTTAGGAGTAGGATAGCCCTAGTGTGGCACTTTTTTTTTTATATAAACTCCTATTATGTACTCTATTATGACTATGAAATGAAATCCTTTTATTTTGAAGGCATGTTTAGCATTCCCATTTTTGCTCTTAAGTATTCAAACCTCTTTTCATCTAATGCTATTATAAGAATATATGCAAGTTGGTTTTCTTTACAAACATGAGTTAAGCAAATGTCTCCCTTTTCAACATGATCTCTTATGAAGTGATGTCTATCTTCAATGTGTTTTGTCTTTGAATGCTGAACTAGATTCTCTGTCATGGCAATTGCACTTGTAATATCACAGAAAATAGGAATATGATCTTGATGAATTCCAAAGTCTTTAAGTTGATTTCTGAGATAAAGGATTTGAGAGAAACATTGTCCAGCAGCTACATACTATGCTTTAGTAGTTGAGGTGGCAACTGATGTTTGCTTCTTGCTGCACCAAATAACAATTCTTGAGCTAAGAAACTGACAACTACCACTTGTTGACTTTCTATCAAGATTACATCCAGCATAATATGAATCAGTATATCCAACGAGGGATAAAGGAGATTCTTTAGGGTACCAAATTCCATAATCAGGCGTACATTTTAGGTATTTTAGAATCCTTTTGACTGCAACTAAGTGTGATTCTTTGGGATCAACTTGAAATCTTGTACACAAGAAAACACCAAACATGATGTAAGGTCTTGATGCAGTTACATATAAAAGAGACCCAATGTATCTTCTATAAACAATTTGGTTCACACTTTGTCCCTCAGAATCTGAATGTAGCTTTCTAGAGGTAGATAGTGGTTTTTTTTTTGCTGTCGATACATTTTCCATATCAAACTTCTTCAACCTATCTCTTGTGTACTTGCCTTGATTGATAAAAATTCCACTAGGTAGTTTCTTAATTTGAAGTCCCAGAAAGAATGTATGCTCACCTATCATGTATATTTCAAACTTCTTGCATGATTGATCCAAACTCTTTGCATAGATTGTCATTGGTTGATCCAAAGATAATGTCATCCACATAAATTTGAATGAGTAAAATATATTTATTGGATTTTTTAATGAACAGAGTTTTATCAAAGTGACATTTTGTGAATCCTTTCTTAAGTAAGAAATTGGACAAAGTTTCATACCAAGCTCTAGGGGCTTTCTTATGTAGTACTCCATTCAGAAAAGCACTCTTCACATCCATTTGGTCGACTGTCATGTTTTTGGATGATGAGTAGGCAAGAAAGAGCCTAATTACTTCAAATCTAGCAATAGGGGCAAAAGTCTCATCATAAGCAATTCATTCTTCTTGTATGTATCCTTGAGCTACTAGCCTAGCTTTGTTTCATACCACAGTACCATCCTCATCCATCTTGTTTATAAAAGCCCATCTTGTTCCAATGATAGTTTGATTCTTTGGTTTTGGAATAAGTTTCCAGACTTTATTCCTTTCAAACTGTTCAAGTTCTTCTTTTATTGCTTCTGCATCAAGTAGAGCTTTATTAATCTTATTTGGTTCCATTTAAGATATGAAAACACTATATAATTCTTTTTCTTCAACATTTGATCTTGTTTAAACACCTTTGGAGATATCTCCAATAACTAATGACTCTAGGTGGTCATTTCTATTATTTCTGAATGTAGGAAGATCTATATAAATGTTGGAGATTGGGATTGGTCTAAATGGATCTTGGTTGGATAGCTCTTGAGTGGATGTGCTAGGTCTACTATTGGTCTCAGGTCTACTATTAGTAGTAGGTCCATTATCAGTTGAGATATTTGGGTTGACAAAGGGATCTTCAGGATAAACAACTTGTTGTGAAACTTGAGTATCATTGATTTTGAGATTGTTGAAATGTGGAAAGGTTTCAGAGGCATTTTTGGGTAGATTATAAAGGAGATAGTGTGAATACCCCTTTCCGATGAAGCGACACATGGGAAGTATCTTGTGATTATTATTATTTACAAAAGGAATATTCTTACCGGAACTTAAAAAATTATGACAGTCGCCACGCCGTTTTAATTATAGCCAAACATTGAAAAAAGCATTTTTAGTGGGTTCGGGGGTCAAATTACAACAAGAGAAGAATATTGAACGTTATCACTCCTATTGCCCGAATTGATCGGTCTTTCTATCATGATGAATGTGTTAGTAGTGTGTTAGTGATTTAGACCGGATCCAAAGATTGCCTACGTTCCTCTCAATGTGAGAAGCTCAGGTCAGCGTAGTTCGCAGAGAATTAGAATAGCAGAAGAATCGGGATCATGCATAATGAGGGGGGAATTACCTAAAGATTAGGGTTTAAAAGTAGTTCCTAGATCGTCCTCGGGTTGATGAACCCTAGATCATCATCGGCTATGAAATAACATGTAATTATGAAGATTGCCACCCTAAATATAGCATAAATAAGGTTTTAATCTATGAACACGAAGAACATGCGAAGAACATATTATGAACATGTGAATGAACATGCAAAGCATATGAAGAAACTATGAATAAACATGTAAGAACATGAATATTAAAGATCTACATTAAAAATGATGCAAGAACATGAAGAAGAGTTAGAAAACTTACCTATGTTGGCAAGAAATAAACCTTTGATCTCCTTGAGTATTTGAATGCTTAATTAGGGAGAAAATTGTGTTTAAGAACTCCAAAATTCGGACTTAGAGCTCTCAAAATCGGATCCCTAAACCAATAGCATGGGATTGGTTTATATAGTAAACTGAGGGAAGATCTGACGGCTGAGATCATCCGGAGCAAGGTTGGCCGCCTGGCCATGATTTAAGCCGTGACAGAGTGGCCGCGTGGCCAAGATCGACGCGCAGCAAGGTTGGCCGCGTGGCCAAGGATGCAGGCTGACGTGATTTTCAAGCTAGGGTTTCTGCATGGTTTTAAGGAAACCATTTATTACATATTTTGATAGATTTGTCATAAATGAGGTATTTCGGGAATCCGGGACAAGTCTTTGCAAGGTTTCTATTCCTATAAAGTCCTTGTATTTTTGGGAAAGTCCTAATAAACTCATTTTCAGGTCGAGTACTGACAGTAGCCCCTCGGTGACGCTTCTTGCAAGGCAATGTGGGGTCGATGATAAAAGAAGGATCCGTCTGAAACATGAGTTTCAAAACAGATGAAATGTAAGGGAACGGCTGAACCTTGACAGGCGACCTACATATCCGCGGGGAATCAAGCCAAACGTAGTTAAAATCTGATGGGAAATTGGGAAGGACTGTCCTCTGATGGGGAGCAACGTCTTCTGCTGGGGAAAATGCACTCGCTGGGGACGATAGATGACCATGTCGGTCCGGTGGCTGGACCTTTTTAGGTTTCCTACGTATCCTCCGAGGAATCAAGCCGGTCGTAGTTCAGAGATATTGGGGAAAGACGAAACATCGAACTTCTGCTGCGGATAATAAACCTACGGATACTATCTTGTATGAAGAACGAACATTCCTAAGCAATGAAGTTTATTTGGGAAAAATAAAGACTACGTTGTCTAAATAATCCCAAGATGGAATGGTAAACGCAATCAGGATCGCCAGGGTTTCTGCCGATTGCGCTAAAGTAATAGATGCTGGATCTCTTGCGAACAGAAACGCCGAGGCTTCTACCAATCGCGATCGATCTAGGATACGTATGTCATAGAGGTGCCGAAGTCTCTACAACCATACGAATCCTAATAATAGATGCTGCATCTCTCGCAAACAGAAACGCCGAGGCTTCTGCCAATCACGATCGATCTAGGATATGTATGTCATAGAGGTGCCGAAGTCTCTACAACCATACGAATCCTAATAATAGATGCTGGATCTCTTACAAACAGAAACGCCGAGGCTTCTGCCAACCGAGATCGATCTAGGATGCGTTTGTCATAGAGGCACCGAAGTCTCTACAACCATACGAATCCTAAGCAAATATTAGGAAATGCTAAAATAATAGATGATGGATCTCTCGCAAACAGTAACGCCGAGGCTTCTGCCTATCGCGATCGATCTAGGATGCGTATGTCATAGAGGCGCCGAAGTCTCTACAACCATACGAATCCTAAGCAAATATTAGGAAATGCTAAAATAATAGATGCTGAATCTCTCGCAAACAGAAACGCTGAGGCTTCTGCCAATCGAGATCGATCTAGGATACGTATGTCATAGAGGCGCCGAAGTCTCTACAACCATACGAATCCTAATAATAGATGCTGGATCTATCGCAAACAGAAACGCCGAGGCTTCTGCCAATCACGATCGATCTAGGATGTGTATGTCATAGAGGCGCCGAAGTCTCTACAACCATACGAATCCTAATAATAGATGCTGGATCTCTCGCAAACAGAAACGCCGAGGCTTCTGCCAACCACGATCGATCTAGGATGTGTATGTCATAGAGGCGCCGAAGTCTCTACAACCATACGAATCCTAATAATAGATGCTGGATCTCTCGCAAACAGAAACGCCGAGGCTTCTGCCAATCACGATCGATCTAGGATATGTATGTCATAGAGGTGCCGAAGTCTCTACAACCATACGAATCCTAATAATAGATGCTGGATCTCTTACAAACAGAAACGCCGAGGTTTCTGCCAACCGAGATCGATCTAGGATGCGTATGTCATAGAGGCACCGAAGTCTCTACAACCATACGAATCCTAAGCAAATATTAGGAAATGCTAAAATAATAGATGATGGATCTCTCGCAAACAGTAACGCCGAGGCATCTGCCTATCGCGATCGATCTAGGATGCGTATGTCATAGAGGCGCCGAAGTCTCTACAACCATACGAATCCTAAGCAAATATTAGGAAATGCTAAAATAATAGATGCTGAATCTCTCGCAAACAGAAACGCTGAGGCTTCTGCCAATCGAGATCGATCTAGGATACGTATGTCATAGAGGCGCCGAAGTCTCTACAACCATACGAATCCTAATAATAGATGCTGGATCTATCGCAAACAGAAACGCCGAGGCTTCTGCCAATCACGATCGATCTAGGATGTGTATGTCATAGAGGCGCCGAAGTCTCTACAACCATACGAATCCTAATAATAGATGCTGGATCTCTTGCAAACAGAAACGCCGAGGCTTCTGCCAACCACGATCGATCTAGGATGCGTATGTCATAGAGGCGCCGAAGTCTCTACAACCATACGAATCCTAATAATAGATGCTGGATCTCTCGCAAACAGAAACGCCGAGGCTTCTGCCAATCACGATCGATCTAGGATGCATATGACATAGAGGCGCCGAAGTCTCTGTAATCATACGAATCCTAAGAAAATATTCGGTGAAGAATGGAAATTTTAAGGGGCTTTCCGTACCCAAAGGTAACGAATATCAGTCAAAATAGCGTTTAAGGGCACCTACAATGGATGAAACAGGTTAGGGGTAAAAATGGGATTTTACATGCGGAGGCAAAGATGATGGATCGTTATTAAGTTGTAAACGGGATGAACTCTCAAGGAGTCACAAAGGTGATAGACTCTTGGGGAGTCACAGAAGTGATGGATTCTTGGGGAGTCGCAAAGGTGATGGACTTTCGGGGAGTCGCCAAGGTAAAGGACTCTTTGGTGAGCGAAGGACGACCACGGAAGGCGTAATGTTTGGGATCCGCTTACCCTAAATTAGGAGGAATACATAATATAAGGCTACGAACCATTAAGATGAAGGTATTAGGTAAGGGACATTTTGCTTGGTTGCTTAGGGTAGGACCTAAGGCTTTTAAGGAAGGGGGATGGGTAGCCTCTTAGCCTTGAGATAAGGATGCAAAAGATGTTATGGTTGTTTAGACTTGAGATTGTGTCTTGGAAACAATGTGGGTTTCTTAGGCTTACGGGCTAGGGTTTGGAGAGAATGCGACTACCTAGGCTCGAGGCTAGGGTTCGGAGAGAATATGGAAAGGCTATTGTATCCTAGGCATAAGACTAGCGGGGGATTGAGATTATAAATTTCCTAGGTTTCGAGACTAGGGTTTCGGGAATTTGGAAAGGATGTTGCACACAGGGCTTTGGAAATTCCCTAGAACTTGGGCTAGGGTTAAACAGGATGGTGCTTCCTAGGCTTGAGAATAGGGTTTGGAGAGAATGCAGATTCCTGGGTTTGGGGCTAGGGTTTGGAGAGGTTGAGGTTTGGGAACTTCCTAGATGTTAGGGTTTCGAACAAGGGTTTGGAAACTGGTGTTTAAGGACCATGACTCTCCTAGGTTTGGGACTAAGGTTTATAAATATCCTAGGCTTCGAGGCTATGGCTTGGAGTTGTGGTAGGTTCAGAGGTTGCAAAGGCGTTGGCTTTAGACCTAAGGCTGGGAGTTGAAAGGGTTGTGACTTCCTAGGCTTGAGACCATGGACCGTTGGGAAGAGGGATTGCTTTTGTGGAAGGTCCACTAAGTTTGATGTTAGGGTTCACCATTTTCCGAGATTGGTGACTATGGCTTGGAAATGTTCATGGTAACCTAGGCTTTAGGCTAGGTTTTAAGGCTAAGGACTGTAAACTTCCTACGTTTGAGACTAAGGTGAAGGAGTTTCCTAGGTCTAGGACTGGGGTTTGAAGGGAATGTTGAATCCTAGGCTTGATGATAGAGTTTAAAGAGGATAATTTCTACCTAGGCTTGAGGCTAGGGTTTTAGAAAGAGTGCGACTACCTAGGCTTGAGGCTAGGGTTTAGAGCGAATGCGACTACCTAGGCTCGAGGCTAGGGTTTAGAGCGAATGCGACTACCTAGGCACGAGGCTAGGGTTTAGAAAGAGTGCGACTACCTAAGCTTGAGGCTAGGGTTGGAGCGAATGCGACTACCTAGGCTTGAGGCTAGGGTTTAGAGCGAATGCGGCTTCCTAGGCTTGAGGCTAGGGTTGATTGAGTTTTGGACAGGGCATTATATCCTAGGTTTTGGACTAGGGTTCAATAAAACGGAGAATTGAGATTGTAAATTTCCTAGGTTTCGAGACTAGGGTTTCGGGAATTTGGAAATGATGTTGCATACGGGGCTTTGGAAATTCCCTAGAATTTGGATAGGGTTAAAGGGGATGTTGTGGTTTCCTAGGCTTAAAGCTAGGGTTTAGAGAGGATATGTGACTACCTAGGATCAAGGCTAGGGTTAGGAAGGGTGTAGCTACCTAGGATCAAGGCTAGGGTTTAATAAAGATGTAACTTCCTAGGCTTTAGGCTAGGGTTTGAAAGGATGTAATTACCTAGGCTTGAGGCTAGGGTTCAGAGAGACTACCTAGGCTTGAGGCTAGGGTTTAGAGAGGATACGTGACTACCTAGGATCAAGGCTATGGTTTAGGAAGGGTGTAAATACCTAGGCTCTAAGCTGGGTTTGGAAGGGATGTAACTACCTAGGCTCGGGGCTAGGGTTTAGGAAGGATGTAATTACCTAGGCTTGAGGCTAGGGTTCAGAGAGAATGATATGACTACCTAGGCTTGAGGCTAGGGTTTAGAGAATGTGTTTACCTAGGTTTAAGGCTAGGGTTTGGAGACCGAAAGCATTTAAAGGTTTGTCTTGGTTTAGACCGAGCAAGTTTGAGGTCTAAGAGTGTTGCGGTTTGGGGCAAATGAGCTTGATACCTCGTGGCTGGATAGGCTCGATAGATTAGACCTAGGCTAAAGTTCTAGGGTTTAGCTAGGGTAAGACTCAGACATGTGTTAAGGAGACCGGGGCCTAATAGAATGGTAGGCGTGAGATCTAGGAGATCGAAGGCTAGGCAGGGTAGCGTTGGGACATAAGGCTTTCAAGCGGGTAAGTCTTTTGTCCTAGAGAAACCGCGTTATGGATTAGGACCAAGCAGGCTTGAGGTCGGCCAAGGAGCAATGGATTCGGATTGGATGATCCTAGTACCTAATACGCATGTCGGGTTTGGGCTCTAAGGTGTGCTAGGTGTGAGCCATGTGCGAAAAAGACATGTGACCATGTTGGCGCTTTAGGTAAAGGGATTGAGTGTCTAAGACTTTGCTCGAGTACAATAGGTGCCTAAGTTAGATTGGGTATGCTTAGGACCTAAGTTTGTCTTAGAGGTCATTGCGCGTGACCAAGCTCGTTCGGCGATTGTGAAGGTAGGCTAGGGATGGGACCCCAAAGGTGTTAACCGCACGAGTTCTGACCGGACGGGTCTATGGCATGGCGCGGTACGCAGGAGATCCTATGTGCTTGAGCAGGTTCGAGGTTTAGGCTCGTTGGGGGAGCGATGTTTGAGATCCATGGAGTTTCAGGAGAGGATCGCGTAGGTTCGAGGTTTGGACTCGACTTGGATTAAGTAGGTTGGAGACCTAAGGGGTGAAGGTCAGGCAAGGTAGTCTCTCGCGGCTAATGGGTAACACTAGGTTTGTAGAGGGGTTTAGACCCAAGAAGTATGGATAACATAGATTTAGTTGGTCAGACCAAGAAGGCTTGGGAACTAAGAGTTCTAAGGGATGAGCTCTAAGGTTATAGACTTAGAGGGTAGACAGTTTTGTGATCTAAAGGGTTTAGGAGTTGAGACCTAAGGTGTGAATCGGATATGCTAGAGACCTATAAGGTAGGTGTTTGGGCGGCCTTGCATGGACTTGGGATCTAAGGGATCGTTCAACAGGTTAGACTGGGTAGATCTAAGAGGCTGGACCTAGGAGGATAAGAGAGCTATGGCCTAGATAGGGTAAGGACGAGTATGTGTTGGTAGGTTTGAGATCTAGGAGATCGGGTAGGCTTGGGACCGGTAGGTTCGGGACCTAATGGTTCATCCTAAGGACTTGGCTTTGGCTAACCGGTTTAAAGTTTGAAGGTCTGGGTAGAACTGGTTTAAGGCCTAAGGGGTCATGCTACAAACTTGCGGAAGGTCGAACTAAGGGGTTATGATGTAATCTAGGTAAGACTCACCGGGTAGGTTCGGGACCTAAGGAGTTATTGTGTAACCTAGGTAAGACTGACCGGGTAGGCTTGGGACCTAGAGAGTTGAGGGTTTAGTCCTAAAGGTTCCCTAAAGTGTAAGAGATAGGGTAAAGGACCGAGTCAACTCTGGGAATCACATAGATGGGTCCCGGACGGACCGAAGATGTTTTTACAATTTTGTGGAGACCGAGAGTGCGGGTTTATAGACAAAGTGTCGGGGAGGAGAAAAATTTATGAAAGTGTTATGATCTTATACAGATGCCTTATAATTAATTATGATTCTAATCAATCCAAATAGGTCATCGCGTGCCGAGTTTGACGATGAGGGGTGCCCTTCTTCTAAGTGTATCCTTGTTGACGCCTCGGTATTCTCTGGAAACCACATAGTCGACCCATTCCGTTGGGGATTATCTAATTTTGTGAGCGGGTACCCTCCCTCCTTTGAGAAACTCTGCGTCAAACTTGATGATGAGGGATGCCCTTCTTCTAAGTATATTCTTGTTGGGACCTCGGTATTCTCCGAGAAAACACATAGTCGACCCATTCTGTTGGGGAAGCCCCAGTTCGATAAGGGTGTAGAGCGGGGTATCCTACCTCCTTTAAGACACACCCTTCTTTTTGCCTAGACCGCTCTTTCGAGTTTTCAATCTAGCGGGCATCTCTTTTGCGTCATCTTTTTTTTTTTTTTTTTTTTTTTTGAAAATCATTCAGTCGACTCAAAAAAGAAAAATAATTGTTTAAACATGCGGGGGCATTTTGGTGATAGTGAGAGGGAGAGAGAGATATTACTCGTATTTTGACTGTTTGGACAATTGAGTGTATATAAAAGGAAGGAAGCCCCTGCTTGACAGAAAGTAAGTGTTTAGCTCTTTCCTAGATTGTAGAACAGAAGACTTATCGAGACATTTGAAAATTGTTTTATTCAAGATTCTCATTTGATTACTCGAGAATGGACCTTGTTGATTAGTTAATGAGTTATGTTTAATTGGTAAACAAGTAGCCTCAAATTAATAAATGTTTTGATCAATTGTGAGTGAAGGAGTCAGGAGTAGAAATATGGGGGAAGAGAGAAGAGAAAGAAAATTGGCTCGAGGTTGGTTGTGTATATTTTGGACCGAACCGGGAGGTTGCCTACGTTCTCCTCAAGGTGAGGAGCTCAGGTCCGCGTAGTTCGGGGATGACCCGCTTGACTATGGTGTCGGGTTTCAGTGGGTATGTGTGGGAGGAAAGAAAAGAAAGAAAGTTGGCCCAAGGTAGTTTATGTTTGGCTTTGAGTGGTTGCCCGGTTGACGATGAAGTTGGGTTGTGAGGTTCGTTTGAGGTGAGTTGTTCTTTGTAGCTCATTGCGGTGGATTACTCCTTTGTAGTTGTTGCAGTGGATTGCTCCATCGTAGTTGTCATGGGTTGCTGCCGTTTATCTACTTTGTAAGGAAAGAAAGGAAAATAGAACATTTGAGGTGAAAAGAAAAATGGGACTTTTACTTTTCCATGGTGATAGCCCCTTCTATTTTTCTTTTTCTTTTTTATTTTATCTCTTTGTGCACACCCTTTTTTTTGCCTGGGCCGCCCTTTCGGGTTTTCAACCTAGCGGGCTTCTTTTGTGCAATGCTCTAACTTTTGCCTAGGTCGCCCTTTTGGGTTTCAACCTAGCGAGCCATATTTTTTTTATTTTTTTTTTTTATATTTGTACATGAAACATTGGGCAAGACAAGCCCCTAGTTTGCTTTCGCCTCTCTCGATTGCGAGGTAGCTTCCTTATAGTTCAAGCGGCCTTTTGCTGGCGGCGGGCATCCTAGCCCCTTGATTTTCACCGGTAGAGCTCCATTGGATTATCACGTGCACCAATTAATGTCATGAATGACTTCGTGCACTTGTCTTACATTTGCGATGGAATACGGACAACCCAGTGTAACGGCATGTAGTACTCATGAAGGGAACAAACCAACCCTTTAAATTGTGGCAGCATGGATGTCTATTTGATGATGAGCAACCGCAGTCCATTTCTTTGTCACGACCTTATAAAAGGGGGTCTAATGGTGGGATGAGAGGCGTATAAGGATAGTGTATGGGAGAAGGTGTATATAGAGAGTGTACATGAAGTGTGTACAAGGGGTGAGTGTATAGAGAGAGTGTATGGGGGTAGAATGTAGAGAGAAGAGAAAGTGATTCGTTTATCCCAATTGATCGAAGCATTTGTTTTTTGAGATTAATCGTTTACTTAGTTATGTGAATGGTTTGTGGGTTCATTTACCTTTTAATGAGTCGTCATTAATGAGTAAGATTAAGACTAATTCATCATATAAAGATATAGCAATCAAGCGAAAATGGTGAATAAGACAATTTTCATGAAATTGATATATGCAAGCTTATGTCTCAAGTCTAGAGAGAAAAGAAAGAAATAAAGACCCTTTTATTGGAACTAAAAGATTTAAACTGACTAGTCCGGGGTGGACTTTTACTTAAAGAAACAAAAATCGTCCAAGGTGGACTTTTAACTAAGGACACTCTAGAACCTACGAAGACTGAATGACCTTTTCTTTTCTTTTATTTAAAGGAGGTAGCCCCCAATTTCCTCTTTTTCCATCCCATGTATTCCGATGGCGGGTGATGGCTCCGCTGTCAATGAGGCTTTGAATCTTTCTCCTCAATTGAGGCAATCTTCGGTGTCATACCCAATGTACTGGTGGTATTGGCAGTGTTTGGAGGGATCCAAGCCTTGCTTCACCCTACTTGGTTCATAGTTGAACAAAGGAGACAACTTGCCGGCTTGAACTAGACTTTTGAAGAGTTTGGCTAACGGCATACCCAAGTCATTGTACTCGCGTTCGTCCTTCCGAACTGTCTTTGAGGGTGGTTTAGGTACCGGTACCTGTCGTTGATGAGTAGTCTTAGGAGGCATCCCAACGGGGGAAATCTGTGATGGCCCATACATTTGAGGAGTGTACGGGTGTTAAAATTGAGCAAGAGGGAGAACTCGGCCGAGGTAATCATAAATGCAATAAATATCAGAGTGAAGGCGCTTCTCAGTGTCCTTTAGAGCCTTGCACATCTCTTTTTGAAAGCGGCCGACTTGCTTGAGGAGGACAGTCTCAAAGTAGGCTTCTTGTTCGTCGAGAGCGGTCCGGAAGAGGGTTGCTTGCTCGTTGAGGATGGTCTCGAAATGGAGCGCTTGCTCATTGAGATCAGTATTGGTGTGGAGAGTTGTCTCGAGACCTTGGGTAATAGCTTCATTTGCAACTTCGATGTTCCTTTCAACAGACATGATGCAGGACCTACAATAGTTGTAGGGAATTATGTCTTTGAATTGAGCTTAGATTTATAATTAATGACAAGGCATCGTTATAAAATCGCTTTTGGAAAATAGTCGGTCTCCACACTTTTGAAATGCATTTTGGTAAAAAATTGAAAGTTTGACCGGGCCGAAGTTGCCTACGTTCCCCTTACCATAAGAGAGAGGTCCCACACAATAAGAGGCTCAGGTCGCCGTAGTTCGAATCAAGTTAGACTTTTTAAAAATGAGGTGAGAGGTGACCATAGGGGTCAAGAAGAGGGAGACGACTCGGTCCTTGGCCAAGCATGGGTGAAGAAGACCTACAGGATTCGGGTAAGGCTTGACTTATGGTTTGACCTAAATTTGACCTGAGGTTTGACCTAAGGTTTGAGATAAGAAATGGTTCAAGCTAGGATGCGACGATAATGGTGGGTTGACCTAGATGGGTAAAGGATAGGTCGACCTAAATGAGAAGGGTTGGATTGACCTATATGGTGAATGAATCAAGATAGCGGGTTGTAGCGGTTTGCCTATGGGATGATCTAAGCAGGATAGACATGGTTTGACCTAAGCGGGTCTAAGGTTGACCTATTCGGGTTGGTGGACTAAGGAAGGTTGGAGATTGACCTAGATGGATCCAAGATAGGTAAGTCGACCTAAGCGGGTCACGAGGTGACCTTGACGGGTCAAAGGTGAAGGGGTAGTTTTAACCTAAGACGGACAAGTTGACCTAAATGGGTCAAGGATGGTGTGTGGACCTAAACGGGTTGACCTAGGTTGGTCTGGACGACGGTGGGTCAAATAATGACCTAGGCGGGTCAAGATGACGGTTCGACCTAAGCGGGTTAGGACCAAAGGTAATTGGGTTCACCTATGGAATCGAAGATTGACCTAAGAGGTCGAAAACGGATAAGGTTGACCTAGGGGTCAAAGGTTGACTTAAGAAGTCAAAAGGTGATTGGGTTGACTTAGGGAGTCAAAGGTTGACCTTAGAGGTCAAAGGCGGATAAGGTTGACCTAAGTGGTCAAAGGTTGACCTAAGAGGTCAAAGATGATAAAGTTTACCTAGGGGGTTAAATGTGATAAGGTTGACCTAGGAGGTAAAGGGTAGACCTAGGAGGTCAAAGGTAGATAAGGTTGACCTAGGAGGTCAAAGGTTGGAAGGTTGACCTAGGCGGTCAAAGGTTGACCAAGGAGGTCAAAGGTAGATAAGATTGACCTAGGAGGTCAAAGGTTGGGAAGGTTGACCTAGGCGGTCAAAGGTTGACCTAGGAGGTCAAATGTAGAGAAATTTGTCCTAAGAGGCCAAAGGATGGTGGGATTTTGACCAAAGCGGGTCGAGCTGAAGGGTAGACCCAAATGGATCGCAATGATGGGTAGGTAACCTAGATAGGCCAAGATGAGGAATTTTGATAGATGGCCCAAGGGTGAGCGATGGACCTTAGAGGTCGCCTAGATGCAATGCACATTTTTATTTTGCGAAAAGTTTTGCATTTATTTACATCCTAAATGTTTGATCCAAGGAGTGTCCTAATCTCTACGTGTGGGTTGACATGGGTAGGATAAAGGTTCCCACCGCTCGTGGAACGTACACGGTGAGTGGAGTAGACGAGTGACTCGAAAAGAGTACGACAGTAGCGCACAAATTCCTGCACATCGAATACTCCGGGTAATGGGGACCTGTGCAGTGCTGACACGGACTAGTGGTAGTGTGTGGCAAGAAACTAATTCTTTTTAGGGAGAAAAGAGAGAAGCTTTTGATGTTAGGATGATGCAAATGCAATGCATGAGAGAGAGAGAGAGAGAGAGAGGGAGGGAATAATGTAAAAGGGAGCATAGCAGAGTTTTGTTTGACCCTAATACTAAGATGAAAATAACAAGGGTACAGAAATACAAGGTACAAGTATTAACATGGCGGAGTGCGCGGGTGCATGTGTAAACATGGCTTAACTGTAGGGGGCACGTGAAAACATGGCGAGTGTGCATGTGTAAACATGGCAGGTGCGTGTATGTGTAAACATGGCAAGTGTGTGCATGTGTAAACATGGCAGGTGTGTGCATGTGTAGACATGGCAGGTTTGTGCATGTGTAAACATGGCAGGTTTGTGCATGTGTAAACATGGCAGGTGTGTGCATGTGTAAACATGGCTGCATGTATAAACATGGCAGGTGTGTGCAGGTGTAAACATGGCAGGTGTGTGCATGTGTAAACATGGCAAGTGTGTACATGTATAAATATGGCAGGTGTGTGCATGTGTAAACATGGCAAGCATCATGATGTGACGAAAGTTAGACCCACTAAGTTTGAAAAAGTTTCAAAGCAGTCCCCAGCAGAGTCGCCACTGTGAATACCCCTTTCCGATGAAGCGATGCATGGGAAGTATCTTGTGATTATTATTATTTACAAAAGGAATATTCTTAACGACATTAAAATTATGAGAGTCGCCACGCCGTTTTAATTATAGCCAAAACATTGAAAAAAGCATTTTTAGTGGGTTCGGGGGTCAAATTACCACAAGAGAAGAATATTGAACGTTATCACTCCTATTGCCCGAATTGATCGGTCTTTCTATCATGATGAATGTGTTAGTAGTGTGTTAGTGATTTAGACCGGATCCGAAGATTGCCTACGTTCCTCTCAATGTGAGAAGCTCAGGTCAGCGTAGTTCGCAGAGAATTAGAATAGGCAGAAGAATCGGGATCATGCATAATGAGGGGGGAATTACCTAAAGATTAGGGTTTAGAAGTAGTTCCTAGATCGTCCTCGGGTTGATGAACCCTAGATCATCATCGGCTATGAAATAACATGTAATTATGAAGATTGCCACCCGAAATATAGCATAAATAAGGTTTTAATCTATGAACACGAAGAACATGCGAAGAACATGCGAAGAACATATTATGAACATGTGAATGAACATGCAAAGAATATGAAGAAACTACATTAAAAATGATGCAAGAACATGAAGAAAGAGTTAGAAAACTTACCTATGTTGGCAAGAAATAAACCTTTGATCTCCTTGGGTATTTGAATGCTTTATTAGGGAGAAAAATTGTGTTTAAGAACTCCAAAATTCGGACTTAGAGCTCTCAAATCGGATCCCTAAACAATAGCATGGGATTGGTTTATATAGTAAACTGAGGGGAAGATCTGACGGCTGAGATCATCCGGAGCAAGGTTGGCCGCCTGGCCATGATTTAAGCCGGTGACAAGAGTGGCCGCGTGGCCAAGATCGACGCGCAGCAAGGTTGGCTGCGTGGCCAAGGATGCAGGCTGACGTGATTTTCAAGCTAGGGTTTCTGCATGGTTTTAAGGAAACCATTTATTACCTATTTTGATAGATTTTGTCATAAATGAGGTATTTCGGGAATCCGGGACAAGTATTTGCAAGGTTTCTAATTCTTATAAAGTCCTTGTATTTTTGGGAAAGTTCTAATAAACTCATTTTCAGGTCGGGTACTAACAGATAGTCAAGATGATCATTTTTGGAATTTTGAGAGATAATGGGAGAGGGTTCAGGAAGGGAATCATGATTTCCAAGAGTTTCATCAACTCATTGGATTTCAGATCCAAAGCACTAGGTGATTCATCAAAATCAACATGTATAGATTCTTCTACCACCATTCTTCTCCTATTTTAAACTCTGTAGGCTTTGCTTGTTGATGAATAACCATAAAATTGTTAACAATAATAGTTACTATATATATTAATTATTACTATTAATAGTATTAATTAATTATAATAGTTACTATACAAATTAATTATTATTATTAATCATATTAGTTAATCATAATAGCTACTATCTTCATCTCAATTGAATGTTCTGTTTTCTCTCCAAATGAATGATCTTTTGAAATCTACCTTCACATAACTTTTTTTTTACAAAAATCATTATATTTTTACAAAACTAAAATTTTAAATTTAAATAATAAGAATATTTATGATTTTTCTATTAATATTATTATTTTTCTTCAAAATGATCCTTAAATCCCAAATGTACATTCACTTGAGGAAGGATGTAGTACTCTATAAGGCAACTATTACCATTTAGCTCACATTAGCTAATAATATGAGTCAGTCTTATGAAAAACATGTTTTACATTAAGAGATGTGTAAAACCTATTTTACATTAAGAAATTATGTTTATATTGAGGAATGGAAACAAGTTTGACACTAAAGCTAAGTAAAAAAAGTTTTTCTCAATATTTTCACTAATAATATTAGTTAACTAGAACAATTACTATATATTATAACTATTACATTTACAATCTAAAAATAGATACTATTATAATAAATTATAATTAAAAAACATTATTTTACTAATACATTAGAATATTTTAAGTAATAATAAAATATTTGTTACTCATAATTGTTACTATATTGGTAGATATTCAATTTTCTATATAAATAAGATTACTATTACTAGCTAACATTATATTTAAAATGATGATTACTATATAAAAAAGTAATCACCTTCTATAGAATAATATCAATAAAGTTCTACCGTTCAGAGCACGGGCTCTTTACAAGTATGGCTTGGAACAATTATGGGTCATCGTATGAAACACTTTGTGATCCACCTATACCGCAGTTTGATATGCAACATTGGGAGGATTTTAATGAAAAGATGAGATTAGAAGAGGGTGAGATCAAAAAAACGGAACGAAGCATCATTAAAGAGGATAGATGCGCATGTTAACTATATAATAGAGGCCTTGAGGAATAACGAGTCATGTTACTATACTGATCTACCACCAAAACAACTAGAAGAGAAACTCAAACCTGATTTGGTATTTGAACGATGACGGGGAAGAGTGTGTCTGGGATCTCGCTTTGGGGCCACGTTATGTTAGTAATCCACCACCACAACCTGAAGAGCGACCTTGGGAGGAAACAAAGGACAATTTTGACTATGAAATCTTTAAAGTTGACTCTCAAGAGGGATCATCTTGTGATAATTCAAATGGGTGTGTTGAGAAGGTGGAAATTGAAGAACAAAATTTGCCCAAAGTATCAAGTTGGTGTACAGAAAAGGCAGAGGAGGAAAAGAAGGTAGAGAAATCATGGCATGAGATAGCCGTCGAGGAGCTTGAGTTTGCCTTATATGGTAGTGAAAAGAGGGATAGTTAAGAGGTTAACGATACGGATGAGACCTTTCAAACTCTTATCAATCCCAATGAAATCATGGTCATCCTTAAGGTAACCTCTCCTTCTTGCGATGGTGGACAAGGTGGAAAAAGGCCACAAGTGAAAAAGCCCAAGAAACGTAAACGTCAAAAATTCTCTTTGGTGCTAAATAATATGATAAAGAGGAGAATTTATTTAGGGCTTGATCTGAAGATAAAGAACCGCGATAATGCAAAGTGGGCCATTGGAAGGAAATTCAAATCCAAACGGAGTCACCGTCGGGCTAAAGAAGTTAAACAAATGAGCTTGTGGGAGGCAACCCATTGGGTATGTTTTAATTATTGTCATTTATTGTTTTGTTGTGCCATGCCATCCTTTGAGCCCCAAGCATGTTTTAGTTTCTTATGATATGAGGACATAGCATGGTTTGAGTTTGGGGGTAGACATCTCTCCGAGTTTGTGGGTTTATAGGGAGTGTATATAGTTGTCACCCTCTAAAAAAAATATTTTTTTTTAAAAAAAATTGTTCTTATTAAATGTTGGGATGTTAGCCATGTTCGGTGATGATCTGAGGGTTGTTTGTATGATCCGTCACTGGTGCCATTGTTTTACCTAGAGTTGGGATCGCATTATCATTAGTAAAGGCATGATTTCACCACCTCTCAATTATATTATTCTCACGATCATACAACCAACTTAGAAATAATTTATGGGATCACTTGGTATATGCTCGGGGGCCCTAGAACATTGTTGCACGGTTGTCAATAACAAGTCAATAGGTTATTTGGTATTTATGTAATTTCTTTCTAAACCATTTTTATTGGCCTTATTTTGTCTATCTAGTCACTTAAATAAAATCGTCGCTAGAATACCCTTTTGATCCTAATAATGAATGAAATAATGGCACATTAAGATCGCCGTTCACCTTCTTTTGACACTCGATTTCCTACCCTTTTGCACTAAGAATAGGTTAGACCCACCTTGAAAAGGAAATGGACTAGGGAATGATGGGAATTCATGGTTCGAAATTGGGAGAATGATTTTGGGAAACATTGGGTGTGGCCAAAGATATGAAGAATGTTATGTAATGAATGAAAAGGGAAAAGCAAAAAGTTTTTATTGTTTGTAGTGTGGAAAATATGTAATTAGTGTTGGTGTGTATGTCCTAGGCATGTTGTTTGAACAATTAATGTTATTATTTATAAAGATATTGAATGTTTGATTATTATATCTTTTGCATGTTTAATATAATAATCCCCGTCCCTGATAATTATGATTAAATTATTAGTATAAGTTTAATAGATAATTATATGATGATTATGTGTATGGGATACAATTCGACTTATGGGTATTTGTTGGAGAAAAAATACTGGACTGACCCCTATGAGATTTATGTCATGGTCACAATGTCATAATTAAGTATCATATAGTTATATCACTGGAATATCTAGACCTGGGGTTATTACAGTCTTCCACATAATGAACATTACGTTTGACATATTCAAAAATTATCCCTAACCGGATAGCTATAAAGAATATGATTGGCGTAATCGGAATCATGTAGGGAAGAGTAATAAGTCAAGATGGGATTTGTTCCTCGTCAAGAAAGATGTCAAGCTTTGGCCACTTAATGAATGGTATTGATTGAATGCATGGCCATGCTTAAGTGCATTGATTAGATCAATGCCATTTGTATTATCCATACATTCGGGATCGAGAAAGCATTGAACAATGTAAGTTGACCATTGACCATGGCTTACGTTCAATAGACATCGTGAAACAAAGAGATTGTGTTATGTTCTATTTAGGAAACTTTGGATTTCAAAGTTATACTAATTGGGTAGTCATAATTGCTTGCTAGAGTCCGCTTATAACTTACGAGGTTTGAATGGTTCAGACTTGTTGCCAACTTAGTATAATCCTATTGGGTCACACACACAGAACAGAAAATTAAAAGGAGCGAAAAACGAGGAAATTGATGATGGGCACCGTACGGCTGGATGTTGTGCGTACGGCTCCAGCTCAGCCGTACGGCTGCCTGCCCGTAAATCAGTTTGTTTAAATCAATTCTTGTTGGACAAGAATACCTAAGTCCTAAAGGTTTTTGGACACCCCTTGTATATAATGTGGACTGACGGGAATTGTTCCCATAACTTTGATTTGATCAATTCCAAACTCTTTCCTTGAGAGAGAAAATTCACATTATATTCTTGGGTTATTGTATTTGATAATTCTCAATCATCAATTCACAATAATCATTAGGAACTTTGAGGAATCGTTCTTCAACATCGTTTATCAATCCGAAGGCCTAGCAGTCAAGTTCAAGAATGCGTTCTTGAAATCTGTTCGTTGTGTGGATCACCGGTAGAGGGCGTTTCTCTTTACGCTTAGTCTATGTTTTACATATCGATCTACAAGGGTTAGTTTCTTTCATCTTCATATTATGAATCATTGTTCATAGCGGATCTAGGCTATTGGGTTTTATTCATGTCTTTCTTCCGCTGCGCATGATTGCACGAAACCCAACAATTAGCACACATTCTTCTTATTAAAGTTCATTCAAACAAAAAAAAAGTAAAGAAAAAAAAATGCTTGTCTCCTTAATATGTTAAAGTGATGTGATAGAGAAAAACTCCACTTGTAATAAAATTCCTAGCAAGCGCACTAGTTACCGTAGTAGCAACGCACGAAAGCGAGGGTCGATCCCACAGAGACTTGTGATAAATTGTAATTTAAATAGCACTAAAATAAACTAACATAAATAAAATATTTTGATTTTGAATTATTAAACTAATTAACTAAAAATAAAATTAAACTAATTACGAAAAACAAATATAAATAAATGCATAGAATATGGAGGAAATTTTATATGGATTGGATTCACATGTATATCATCAATATGCAAAAAGCTAATATTACTATCAATCTATATTGGGGATTCATTCACTTATGTAAAATTGGGCGTTCACACGTCCTACAATTTAGTATTCTCAAAATATTACACTTTCTGCAAAGTCCGCGTAATATTCAAAAAACCCATTAAAACCCTAGGAATATTGAAGCTACAATTTCGGTAAGAAATCACTTTGCAAACCTAAATTATATTTTTTTTAAATTCTGACTTTGTACTCAATTTATTGTAGAAATTTTCGCTATCAATGGACCAAAAATTTAGTTTTCATTATGCTCTTACAGAACGACCGGCGACCGAAGCCCCGGTGAATGGTAATTGAGTTTCATAAAAAGGATCTATTAAATTTTGAGTTCAATACATTTTCTTTAGCAGAAAAACATTCGATCACTCGAAATCCTTATACACAAATTAGTTAAAAAGCCAATCTAATCTTCGCATTAAATTGTACTAGAAAACTTTATAAAAATACTTTTGAAGAATCCAACAGAAAGATCAAAAATAAATTAACTAAATCATAAAGATTCTATACATGTTATCTCCAATCCATAGATGACGAAATTAAGTCTTCATAGACAAAGAAATAATCTCTAGAATTAATACAGAGGAAGGTGAAATTATGGATGTCTATTACAATTAACATAGGCTAGTATTTATCGGAAAAACAGACCTAAACCTAAAAGGAGTTGTAAAATATTAAAGAAAAAAACAAGATTAGAAAACAAGAATAAAATCCCAGCTAAACAAGTCAAGATCTTCCTTTTCTTCAAAGGTTTGGACATCTTTTTAGGCTCTTTAAGGCTAAATAACGAATTTCCTCAATGAATTTATGATAATTCTAGAAAACCCCATATTTCATAAATTCCAAAAAATCCCTCCGAAATTTGGAAATTCCAAAAAAGTCCTCCAAAATTTGGACATTCCATAAAAGCCCTCCGAATTTTGGAAATTCCCCTGAGGTCCTTGGGCTGTGCTGCTGCCCGGAATGCCTTGTACGACCACCAAATGGACCTGGGTGTTTTGGGCTTGGATCTGGTGTATGTGCGGGCGCATGATGCTACGATGTGCGGTCGCACCTTATGCACTGCGACTTGTACCGTTTTCTTTTTCAGCTGAACTTCTGTAGGTCATAACATCTTCATACGGACTCCGATTTGGACATGCCAACAGTCTCAAAACCTCACAATAAGTTCTATCAATCAAGTACCACTGTAAAATCAAATTGTAAACGCATACACACTAATAACTGACGATATTCCACCGCAGCATGATAGGATGGGTGATGTTGGTGATCAATGCGGCCAAAATAAGATTAGCTTATGGGATCACATTAGTTAATGCTCTAAGTTCACAATTGATGATGATGATACACATAATCCAATTAAGGACACTCATAAGCATGTATACACAGTTGTCAACCCGGTTACTGATGTTGAACGAAAATATGGCAAAGAGTTTTAAGCACAACAAGCGTGCAAGGCTAGATTCATTGTTACAATTGAAGGTAAGGACATACAAAATTAACAAAGTGGACTAAGAAGTCTTCTAAATTATATGTATATCCTCACAATAAATATAACTCTCTGCTCCCCCAATTCCCACACTATCTCACCCCCCCCCCCCAAACTTGAACTTTCATATAATTATATATGGGGTGAAAATATTCCTTATTCTTGCGGCCTTTCTCAATCATCACTTTGATTTATTAAGGGAAAAAGCATTATTCTCTCTTTTTTTTCTTTTTTTTTTTTAACGCACCAACTTGCTTGATATAACTCTGAAATGTACATAAGATAAAAATGTGCTTTTTTGCACAATAACATATTCATGTATTTGTCCATTTTTTTCATTACACATCCCCCATTCATATCTTTGGCCACATCCAATGTTACCCCAAATCATTCTCCCAATTTCAAACCATGAATTCCCATTATGCCCTAGTCCACTACCTTTAAAAAGTAGGTCTAACCTATTCTTAGTGCAAAAGGGTAGGAAATCGGGTGTCAAAAGAAGGTGAACGGCGGTCTTAATGTACCATTATTTCATTCATTATTAGGCTCAAAAGGGTGCTCTAGCGACAATTTTATTTGAGTATATTGACAAAATAAGGCCAAAAAAAAGGGTTTAGAAAGAAATTCCATATATACCAAATAACCTATTGACTTGTTATTGACAACCGTGCAACAATGTTCTAGGGTCCCCGAGCATATACCAAGCGATTCCATAAATTATTCCTAAGTTGGTTACATGATCGTGAGAATAATATAAGTGAGAGGTGGTACAATCGTGCCTTTAATAGTGATAATACGGTCCCAACTCTAGGTAAAATAATGGCACCCATGACGGCTAATACAAACAACCCTCGGATCATCATGGACCATGGCTAAGAACCCAACATACAATAAGAACATTTTTTTTAAATTTGTCTATTTTTTTTTTAGGGTGACAACTATATACACTCCCCTATAAACCCACAAACTCGGAGAGATGCCAACCCCCAAACTCAAATCATGCTATGTCTCATAGCATAAGGAACTAAAATATATATGCTTTGGGTTCAAATGATGGTATGACTCAACAAAACAATAAATGACAATAATTAAAACGTACCTAGTGGGTTGCCTCCCACAAGCGTAATTGTTTAACATCGTTAGCCCGACGGTGGCTCCATTTAGACTTGACTTTCCTTCCTTTGGCCCACTTTGCATTCTCGCGGGTCTTTATCTTCAGATCAAGCCCCAAATATATTCCCCTCTTTATTATATCATTGAGCACCAAAGGAAATTTTTGATGTTTACATTTCTTGGGATTTTCCACTTGTGTCCTTTTCCACCTTCTCCACTATCACACGAAGGAGAGGGTACCATAAGGATAACCAAGCTTTTATTGCGATTGATTAGGGTTTGAAAGGTTTCATTCGCATCGTGAACCTCCTTACTATTCCTCTTCTCACCATCATATAAGGCAAACTCAAGCTCCTCGATGGCTATCTTATGCCATGTTTTCTCTACCTTTTTTCTCCTCTACCTTTTCTCAACACCAACTTGATACTTTGGGAAAAGTTTGTTCTTCAATCTCCACCTTCTCAACAGACCCACTTGAATTATCACAAGATGAATCCTCTTGAGAGTCAACATTGGAGATTTCAAAGACAAAATTCTCCTTTGCTTCATCCAAAGATTGCTCTTTAGGTTGTGGTGGTAGATTACTAACATAACGTGGCCCCAAAGCAAGATCACAGACACTCTCTTCCCCTTCATTGTTTAAATACCAAATCAGGGTTGAACGTTGCTCTTCCAGTTGTTTTGGTGGTGGATCACTATAGTTACATGACTCATCATTCCTCAAGGCCTCTAGCATCTTGATGAGACGGATTTTACATACTCCCTCCGTCTTTTTAGTCTATTCACTTTTTGCCATTCTGGGTGTCCCATTTGATTGTTCACACTCCCAAAGAGGAAGGTTTATATTATTCTTTATTCAATGAGACCCACCTGTCATACTCACAACAAATATCCCACTCACAATTCCAACCCCACTCACATATCACATCATACTTTTCATCTCAACTACTATTATTATAAAACATTTTCCTTAAAACCCGTGCATTGGTCAAAGTGTGAACAAACTAAAAAGGCGGAGGGAGTATTTAATTCCTAGATTTTTTATGAGCTTAAATTAATTATTTTGATGTATTTAGACTACATTTGATGTATTTTGGGGGCACAAATGTAATTCTAGGAATTAATTGTTATTCGGGAGTATTTTTGTGTTTTATATATTACCCGGTGTAATTTATTTATGATAAAAAAGAATTCCCAAAATATACAAAAGAAAGTCAATTGGGACAGAGTAGTTTTGATAATATTTGTAGTTGGGTTGACAAAAAGAAATAAAGAAGAGCAACCCAATAGATGGAGGAAGGTCCATCCACTAGAGCCCAGATCAAGAAAGAAGGTGGCCCAAGTTCCAGGCCCAACACGCTAGAAGGAGCGTTGGAAGGATAGAGTTACTGCACGTCTGCTCCATCCGTGAGCACGCCCGAAGGAATCCGGCATGATTCGTTCTCTAGCGCGCGAGTCGTGAACGCCAAGGAACTAGGAAGAAACGCATGTAGCAGGTACTATTTTGGTGGAGACGGGCACGTGACTGGTGGAGCTTGGTGCGTGAGCGGCTTGGCGAGTGCGTGTCCGCACGTGTGACGATCCTGGCAGCAGATTTTTCATGGTTTTTATATTTTCCTTTATTCTTTTTAATTCCTTTTCAATTTAGGACTTTTATAAGTATAAAAATAGGTTTCTTTTTATTCTAGACATCAACATAATTTTAGATCTAGGTTTTTCTTTCTTTATTCATGGAGATTTCAAAGCTTTGGATGAAGAACTAAAATCCAAGCTTTGGATTTGATTTCTTGAACCCCTTTTTATCAATTTGAGGTATTTTTATTTTCATAATTTTATCTCTATTCATAATTTTACTTGTGTTTAATCTAGATTTGTTGCTAGGGTTTTTAGACTTGATTAATCTAATTGCTCTGGTTAATTTATCTTGGCTAGAATTTTCTATTTACTGTGCCAGTGTAGAGATTCATAAGTAGCATCTTTACGATTTTATGCATGTGCCATGGTAAATCGTGAAATGGGTAAAATTAGACGATTATCTATATGAAATAATTGTATAAAGCGTTCTTGATCTTAGTTTCTTAAATCTTGAATTGATTAATATTGAGATCTAGACTGTGCCAGTTAGATTAATTTATTAATTAGGGTTTATAGTGAGTGTGCCACTGCTAGTAACTAATCTGAAAGAAGAAACAGAGATTGAAATAAATCTCGTGATCAAGTGAATAGGGTGAAAAGTGAAAAGAGATATCGATGATAATTGAATAATTAGGTGGGGACGGAATCAAATCTAAAGTGTTTTGTAATTATCGTTTTAGCTTAATTTAATTTAGTTTATCCTTGTTTTACGATTTAATAATTATAAATTTTCCCCAATTTTGTTAAGTGACAATTGCGTAAATAAATAACCGTTCTTCGTGGATCGATCCTGGACTTATCCCTAACTACAAATTTTTAGAACCTAGTCCATGTTTAATTTTTAGGTGTACGATTTAGCCTATCAAATTTTGGCACCGTTGCCGGGGAACGGTGTTTATTTGTTTACGTTCTTATTTTATTTCTTGTTGTTTTTCTTTTTATTTGTTTTTAGTTAGTTAGTTAGTTAGTTAGTTAGTTTTGTTTTCTTTTTAGTTATTTTTAATTTGGTTATTTGTTTTTAGTGTGGTACCTTTTATGGTCCTCACCCGTTCTACTGACGAATTGCTTGCAAGTCTTGACCCAGAAATCGAAAGAACTTTTAGGAAGATACAACAACAAAACATGAAATCCAAGGCGATTGTGTCAACTGATAAAATGGCAGACCAGACATTGAGGCAGAAAACTGCCCCGAACTGGAGCGAGGAACCTCATGCGGTTAAATTCCCTGATCTGCCAACTGGGGTTACATTTGAGTTGAAGCAGGTATGCCTGGTGAAAACTCAAATCAACATATATCCCTGTTTGTGCAGATTTGTCAGAGTATGAAGCTAGCAGCACTTCCGATTGAGCATCTCCTCCTTAGAGAGTTTTCTTTCACTCTGAATGATGATGCTAGTACATGGTATTACCATCTGCCGCCTAACAGCAATACCACATGGTAGAAGATGAAGGAGGTGTTTCTTGATGAGTTCTTTCCTCTAGATCTGATCAATGTGATGAAGCGGGACATTAGCAACATGGAGCAGAAGGTAGATAAGACTCTATATGATTATTATAACAGGTTTCATAAGTTGTGCAGGAGTTTCCCGTATCATAGATTTGATGATGATCAGTTGATAGTATATTTCTATGGAGGGTTGACAGCCATGTATAAGTAGTTGGTGGATTCTTGTTGTGGGGGGTAGTATACTCAACAAGACGACTGAGGGGCTAATGAGATAATTGATGAGTTGGCTAAGAGCACTCAGACACATGGCCAGAGATCGAGTTTCAGACAGGTTAGTGTTATGGGATCGAGTAGTGGTGTGACGAGTAAGCTTGAGACTGATGTAGAGGACTTAAGGGGATGATGAAACAATTGTTGATGGGTCCACCACAGATTTAGCAGTATCAAGGTAATCAGTTTACTCCTTATAGACCACCGTATGGGCGGCAGCAGCAGTATCAGAGTACCCCTCCAAGACATTCTACAGATGATTTGATTCACTTCTTAGCATAGTCAGTGAGTATGATGAATAGTAACTTCCAGCAGTATCAACAAAAGACCGATGTGAGTATTGGTAATCTAGAGAGACAGATTGGTCAGATAGCGAATTCAGTTGGGAGATTAGAGGCTAGAGAAGTAGATAAGGTACATTCTAGAACAGAACCGAACCCTAAGCAGAGTGCATGTGCCATGACTTTGTGCAGTGGTAAGGAGATTGGGAAGTTGTACCGGAGGAGCCATTGATTGAGGTTGAGAAGGTTGTGCCTACTGAGAAGATCCCAGAGGAGGGGAAGAAAGCTACACCAAATCCCACAGTTTATGAGCCGAATGTTCCATTTTCTGAGGCCTTGAGAGAGCATCGCAATGTGGAGCCTGGCAAGGCTATATTTGACACTTTCAAAAGGCTTGAGGTAAACATTCCATTTTTAGACTTATTGCAGACTGTCCCGAGATATTCTAAATTCTTGAAAGAATTATGTACTTTGAAGAGGGATTAGAAGGTGAGAAGTCAGAAAAAGGTGAAGATGAAAGAGCATGTGTCTGCGGTCTACCATAAGAAGATGCCCAAGAAGTGCAGTGATCTGGATATGTTTGTGATTCCTGTGTCTTTGGGTGATGATTCTGAGCATATAACTATGCTTGACTTTGGTGCTTCAATCAATGTCATGCTTTATGCATTGTTTGAAAAACTCAAGTTGGGACCTCTACATGATACTAGGGTGGTTATTCAGTTAGCATATAGATCAAATGCATACCCTAAGGGGAAGGTTGAGGATGTTTTAGTTCGGGTTGGTAAGTTTATATTCCCTGATGATTTTTATGTTTTTGATATGGACACGGATCCTAAACCTCCCATTCTGTTGGGGAGACCATTTATGTCTACGACTCATACTAAGTTAGATGTTTCCAATGGTTTGTTGACCATGGAGTTTGATGAGGATTTGATGGAGTTTAACATTTTTGACTCCAAGAGAGACCCTAAGGATGTTCGTGGTTTATGTTTCATGGGTGTAGTTGAGCCAAAGGTAGAGGATGTGTCCAATATTTGTAGTGGGGATGATGATGTGAAGACTGGTTTTGAAATACCTGCGGTAAAACATGTACCAAGAAAGGTGAAAATCTTCTTGACCACCGAAAGCATGCATTTGGAGGAGAGGAAGAATTGATGATGGCTAGAGGTCCAATGGAGAATCATGGAGGTTTGAGCATGATGAACAAAAAGAAGAAGGGATTCATGGAGACAATTGGAGATCAAACGGGGTGGAGTGTGTGTTGGGTTTCATTACCTCCATGCATAGAGGAATTAAACATGAAAAAACCCTAGCCTAGATCCATTAAGAACAATAATTTATAAAGCATAAGATAAATTAGCACTAAACCTTGTAGTTCAAAATCTTCAATCACGGACTAAGATACTAAGCAAAGTATCCTCTATTGGTGATCCACACTTTGAACGGATCCAAGAACACTTTCTTGGACTTGATTTCTATATCCTTAAGCTTTAAAACTTGAATAACTCCTTCTTCTCTTTGGAATAGTTAATCCCTCTCAATATGTATGTTAGTCTCTCTCTAAGAAAGCTTTGTGATTTCTTGAATCATCAACTAGGTCTCTCAAACCCGGACACACATATTTATACTGGGATAGATCTGATTCCTTTAGGGTTTAGGAATTCTTGTCACACAAGAAATTTCCTAAAACAGAACCAGTACGGCATAGGAGCCGTACGACGCCTGGCCAGGCATACGCCGGCTTGGCCGCCGTACGGTCGTGATGCCCGTATTCCTTTTATTTTTATCCTTTTAATTATCCGTTCCGCGTGTGTGACCCAATAGGATTATACTAAGTTGCCAACGGGTTTGACCAGTCAAATCCCGTAAGTCATAATTAGATTCTAGCAAACCTTTTATGACTACACAAATAGTATAACTTTGTAGCCCAAAGTTTATCCTCTATAGTACAAGTCACAATCCCTTTGTCCACGATGGCTATTGAACACAAGTCATGGTCTATAGTCAACTTGTCTTTGTTTAATGCTTTTTCTTTTCTGAATATATTGATTAATTGAAATGTCTTGATCTCATCAATCCATTTGGGTTCGGCCAAACACTTTCATCAATATCATTCTACGAGAGGCCTAAGCTTGACATCTCTCCGAAGAGGGACAAATCCATTTGGCTTATTATTCTTCCCTACTTGAATCCGATTGTGCCAATCATATCCTTTATAACTACCCGGTTAAGGTAGCGTTTGAATATGTCAAACATAATGTTCATCAAGTGGAAGACTATAACAACTTCATGTCAAAGGATTCAAATGAAATAAATACCATGAGATTTATCTATGACAATGACCATGACATAAATCTCATCTAGCGGGTCATGTCCAGTACTTTGTTCCAAACAAGTACCCATAAGTCTAATATAAGCATCCCATGATTACTTAGACTTATACTAGTGCTTCATAAGTACTAGGGACAAAGATTATTATAAACAAAACATGTAACAATAATAATAATCAAACATCTCTTTATTTAAATGAATAAAACGATAATATATATACATTCAAATAACGTGCCTAAGGCATATACACTGACAGTGTGCACTAATGAGGTACCATTTATTTCCTTACATTTAAACTGTACTTATTTTTATTCACTTTTACACACTGAGAACACTGTGTAGTTTAAGTGTGGGGGAAGGATTTGTAGTGTATAGTATGCATTTTTATTTCTATATTAGGAGTTTTTCTTTAAAAATACAAAAGAAAATGAAAAAAAAAAGAAAAAAAGAGAAAAATATAATTAGAGAGGCTAAGTGAAAACCCGAAAGGGCGCTTAGGCAAAATGTGAGGTTTGAGTAATAAAATATCTTTCATCCACCGGAAAGAAGACATAAGGGGGTTTGGAGTTTTGGGTAGGTTATACACTATTGGAGTAGGAGGTTGGGATAGTGGAGATTATGTTAGAAATCCTTGTTCTTTTCTGGAGATAAAAGGGGGTGTTGGTGTTTTGTTACGACGTAAGTTTTATGCTTATTTTTTAATATTACAAAAACTTTATTTTATGAGGGAGATGGTAGTGTGAGATAAGCGTGGGGGAAAATTAGGATATTTTTAGTTCGCCTTGACTTTTGAGTGGACATTTTGTTTTGATACCATTTATTATGGTGTTGGTATCGAGCTAATGTCAATTTTAATATTTATTTGAGGGGTTATAAGGAGACGGAGTTTCTACACTTCGATTTTATTTGTAATTGATGATTGGTGGTTTAGAGGAGACTAGGAATCATTTTTCTCCATGCTACGCTATATAGACCGGTGTTTAGAGGGGAGTTAGGATTTTACTCAGGGACGAGTAAAGGTCTAAGCGTGGGGGAATTTGATGAGACGGATTTTACATATTTAATTCCTAGATTTTTATGACCTTAAATTAATTATTTTGATGTATTTAGACTAGTTTTGATGTATTTTGGGGCAAAAATGAAATTCTAGGAATTAATTGTCATTCGGGAGTATTTTAGTGCTTTTATATTTTTACCCGGTGTAAATTATTTATGAGTAAAAAGAATCCCCAAAATATACAAAAGAAAGTCAATTGAGATGGAGTAGTATTTGATAATATTTGTAGTTGGGTTGACAAAAAGAAATAAAGAAGAGCAACCCAATAGAAGGAGGAAGATCCATCCACTAGAGCCCAGATCAAGAAAGAAGGTGGCCCAAGTTCCAGGCCCAACACGCTGGAAGGATAGAGTTACTGCACGCTGCTCCATCCGTGAGCATGCCCAGAGGAATCCGGCACAATTCGTTCTCTAGCGCGCGAGTCGTAAAGGCCAAGGAAGAAACGCATGTAGCAGGTACGCTTTTGGCGGTGACGGGGGCATGATGGGTGGAGCTTGGCGCGCGCATGAGGAGCACGTGTCCCACGCATCTGACGATCCTGGCAGCAGATTTTTCATGGTTTTTATATTTTCTTTATTCTTTTTATTCCTTTTCAATTTAGGACTTTTCTAGGTATAAAAATAGGTTTCTTTTTATTCTAGACTTCAACATAATTTTAGATCTAGTTTTTCTTTCTTTATTCATAGAGATTTCAAAGCTTTGGATGAGGATTTAAAATCCAAGCTTTGGGTTTGATTTCTTGAACCCCTTTTTATCAATTTGAGGTATTTTTCTTTTCATAATTTTATCTCTATTCATAATTTTACTTGTGTTTAATCTAGATTTGTTGCTAGGGTTTTAGAGACCACCATTGCATCATCCTTAGCCAATTCTCACACCATGGCTCTTGCTGCACAAGAAGCTCCTAAAGCTTACTCACAACAGGACATTGACTCCCTAATTTGCAATGCTCTTCAGAAAGTCAACCTATCCCAAAAACCAGAAGTCAAACCCTTGACTCAAGAAGACATTCCTAGCCTGATTACCATAGCTGTTAAAAATGCTATGAAACATCAAAAAGAATGTTTGACAAAAGAAATAAACATCCACTTCTAACCAAGTCCAAACTGAGAAGAAAGGTGTCACATGCTATAACTGTGAAAAGTTAGGCACTACTCTCAAGAGTGCCCTGAACCAAAGAAATCAAGAAACTTTTCAACCCATAAGAAGCCATCATATTCTAAAGATATTATACACAGTTCTAGGTGTATTTGCTTCAACTGTGCCAAAGCCAAACGAGTTGAAAAGAAGGAACAGGTCATGGTAGCAGACCTATCAAAATTCAGTGATAATGAAAGTGACTCCTCAGACTCAGATAATGAAATGGAAGCCATGATATGTCTCATGGAAAATGATGAAGATGACTCAGAAAATGAAGAGGAACATGAAGCTCTTACAGCTGCAGAAGAACTAAGAGAGGTAAGTGACTTTAATTCCCTTGACCTTGAAGGTCTTAAAAATTTAGCTTGTACTTTGTTTATTCAGAGAAAGAAAGAAGAATCAAGCCTTAGGGTCTTGATAACTGAAAATTTACAATTTTCTAAGGACCTAAACAGTCTTAAAACAAAAAATGCCCTCCTTGAAAAACAAAACCTCTCTCTTCAAACCAGAACAAGCAGCAAGTAGATAAGATAGTAGACCTTCATGCTGATGTCTTCAATGCAAGAAACAATCACCTTCACATCAGCAGTCAACTGAAAGAGCTCAACCTCAGAATAGAGGCACTAAATGATGAAAACCAAGCATTCAAAACAAAAATTGAGTCTTGGAACAAGTCAAGTTCAGCAATGTCACATTTCCTCTACACTCAAAGGCGTCCATATGATAAAACTGGACTAGGTGCAAACAACCCAACCTTGATTGAATACAAACTACCTGAGGGTGAAAGAAAACTGGAAAAAATGTTACATGTCAAAATGGGAGACAAAACTATAAGAAAGCCCATCTATCATGTCCAAACTAAACATGATGTTTACAAGGCTCAAGGAAAAATGAAGGAGGTCATCTATCATGATCAAGCATCCAGTAGCAGTGTTCAAATGACCAACCCCAACAACAAAAGTGTTGCTCCTAGCCCTCCAAAGCAATCTCAAACTTGGAAGAACAATCAATCTGGTCAGTACAACTACAGACAGCAGACCTATCAAGGATATACAAGAAGACAGCAGACCTACCAAAAGAGAAACAAAGGAAGAAAAGGTCAAAACTATAGATCTTCAAAGATGCCTAAAGCCCATACCTCACCTAACTCAAGGAATCTGGGAAAGAAGGAGATATTGCTTAAAAAGAGCCAACTGATCAACCATGGAATTCAGTATGATGATAGGATGAATCTCATTTGGAACAACAAACAGTATTACTTTAGGTCCAACAAGAAGCAACTCCAACTACTGAATCTTAAAAGAGAAAGACATCTGACTGCAGTAGACCTTCGAGAAGCCCAACCAGAACCAGATTATCAAAGTGAAGATAGTATTGAAGCCCTATTTCACTAAGTATTTTTATCTCAAAACTTTTTGTTAGTCTTTATACAATGTTTTATATTTTTGGATGTAAACTTAAAACCTTTGCATCTCTCTTGTGATCTAACTTTGTTATGTCTTGAGTTCTCTTTACAGATTATGTTCTACTTCTATTCTTAATTATTTCCCAAAAAGGGGGAAATTGTTAGAACCCTAGTTTCTTAACTAAGTGTTTTGACAAATAATTAAAGAACTTGAAATAAATTAATCAAGAAGTAATCTGGAAATCATCAAGTCTTCACTGGTCCACTATCTTCTCAAACCAATAACTTTCATGTCGAGATAGATAACCTTCAAGATAGGAGACCTTGAACACTCTTGCCAACTCATCTCAGTCAAAGTCAAACCTGACTTAAAACACTGTTCACAAACTTTACTCCAATCAAAGATTAATGACTGACATATGCATTTCCAAGATGTTGAAGACCCTTGGAACTCAAACGGATATAATATAAAGACCTATAAAAGGAGCTCTACACCACTGAAGAATACACCTCTGTCTTGACCATTTTTCATACAACTTGATTAAAGCTTTTAAGCAACTCAAATTGTAAAGCACACTTGATATTTATAAATCTGTGCTAAAATAGATAAACAAATATAGATCTCACATAGCTACATAAGAGCCATATTAGAGATCACCAAAACCCTCACATTTGTGAAAAATTTTCTTTTTCTTTTTCTGTACTTTGAAACAAGTACAAAAGCATAATTAGTGAGGCTAATTAGGCTGGAAAATTCTGAGGGAATTTTCTTGCAATTGATTGTAATTTCTTGACGAAGTATTATAGTGGATTGCTTCTTCACTGTTGAGGACAGTGGAGCGTGGATGTAGGAGAGTTTCAATACTCTGAACCACGTTACATCGTTGTGTTTGTGTCTTATTTACTCACACTTTTTCACACACTTATCAGTTTCCATTTACTCTTTTATTTATTCTATTTATTTCATTATCATTCCGCTGCATAACTCAACATACACACACTGCACCTCAAGATAGTCGACCTACTCTGCCAAGATAGTCGACCTCTTGTGAACTAATATCTACCTATTTAGAGTGCATAAGTAGAACAGGTTCTTTCAGTACTCCATGTCATAAAGCAGACAAATGTTCATAACCTAAATCGTCCTAAATTTGACAGAAATAATGCTAGCTGTAGACACCCATTCTAACCGATCATCTTATGATTGCACTACTCTTGATCTCACCATTATGATTTAATGAATACTCGTTAGTTTCGACGTGTTTTGTTAGGTTTCTGACCTACTTCGTTAGTTTTAAAGAATAAGCTTAAGCTTGATAAGCGCTCCAAATTATGTGCTTCAGCGTCACCTCAAAAGTTTTATACACCGAAACTATATATATTATCAATTATAATATTTGTAACTTCATAAGGATAACTAGATTTCATAAATTATCATTGTCAAAATTCAATGAAATTGATCAAAATCTTGTGAATTTTAGTTGTCAGATTACTATCTAAAAAAATATGAACTTGTTGTTTTCAACTTGAAATGAACTGTGTTAACACGTTTCTCTAAGTTACGGGTTAAAGTTGCCCATTTCACAATTGAAATTGTTAGTCCGAATTTAAAATTTTCATATTTGTAAGACCCTAAAGTACAGTTTCAAAGGTCTAAAAACCATTCTTTCTAGTCTTTGAAAAATTGTCTTTTTATACGACTCACTTAAATTTTGACTTAAGAGATTAAAATGAATCTCCTGTTTAATTTTTTAATTATTCATTTCAGATGAAGACATAGTATATTTTTTTCATTTTTAATCCTAATCATAATGTGTTCGAGGAATTAAATAAAAAAAAGAGGCTATGGGTTATGTAAGTCTATTCAGGATAATTAAAATTAGTTGCTTGAGTTTTACACATTGTTTCAATTGGTTGTCTAGTCTGTCTTCGTTACAACTCAATTCTCAAGTTGGTTAAATGGTTGCAATGTGGTTTAAGAAGTAACAAATCGTAATTTGTTTTAACATAATCGTATCATGTACATGACACATGGTATTTTAAGGAGTAAAGTTGTCATTTCCCCACACATTCAATGAAACTAACAAAGTTGACTGGCCAATTGGATGTGGGAGTGGTCGCTGAAGAAGGAAATGGCTGACTGTTAGTTTGCAAGTGGCTGTAAGGGTGTAAGGTTTTGGTCAAAAAGGGTACTTGACAACATGCGAGTGAGCTCCTTTATATAGGTTAACAAGATAGCCATTTGAGGCCACGGGACAAAGGCATCAATGAGGAGAGATCCTTTACTGGTTTTGTCAAGGTTTGTCTCACAAGTTGCTGAGTTTAATTGGTTTGTTCTATGAAGATATGTTAGTTCAAAAAAGGCTATTTAGCTTGGAGTATAGCTTGGTGAGTTTCTTCTTGATGATTGAGAAATCATTCAATCATGGCATCAGAGCTGTGATTGATCCAAATCGCTTCCGCACATGTTTTTTTCTCTGTTTCCGAAAAAAAAATTGTTCAGTTTCTTTTGTGTTATTTTTTGTTTTTTGTGTTCGCCCTTCTTCCTACAACCATAAAGGCAATAGTGAGATCAAATCTGAGTTTTAGAACTACAGGTTTGAAGATGGTGCAATGCTATGGGGGAAGGGTTTCATGAAGAAGGAAATTAGAAATAAAGTCAAGCTTTCAAATATGGCACAAGAGATTTGAGGAGAATTGCAAAACATGTTCGGAGTAAGAGTATGCCTATGGAAGATAATCTAAAGCATGCTATAACCCGAGCGAAGCAAGGAAAGAAACAAATTTGTACAGCCGGTAAGCATCCGTCAACCAGTTGTGCGACTAGTTATTGAGATAGTTATGCAATTGGTTGTTCAGTAAAGTATACATTCAGTTCTGCAGACAGAGAAGCCCAAGTGCACATGTTGTGTAAAGATGTGCTATACTGTGGGAAACTGCTATCCGAAGGACGTAAAAAGACGTGAAGTGGCGGCACAGATTATGAGACACCTTGCAAACAAGGTGCAGGCGAACAGAGGTCTCTGGTTTGAATGAGTGAGTTTTTTAAGTTCCAAGTTTGGTGTTTGTATCCTTCATGCACCAACTTGAGGGGGGAGTATAGGATATCATCATATCTCGGTTAGGATATCCGAGATATACTTGGGATTTTCGAGATTTACCATATCACATCCCTAGTTTAATTGATATTCTAATATTGTTTTCTTAGTTATCAAGATATGGTAAAGTCGTACTGTTGGTCCCAAAGGGCAACAAGGGTATGAAAAATAGCTAGAGGGGGGGTGAATAGCTGTTTTAACATTCTTTTTGTACCCTTGATAAACTCAATTGCAAATGCGTAATTTATCAAATAAGTGTTATGATATGCGCCTAAGTGAGTGAGTGAAATGCACAGCGGAATTTAGTAATGTAAATAGGCGCAAAGTATGATAAAGGGGGTGAAATAAGAGACTAAGGCAAATGATGTAACAAACACAACACAGTTCAATCAATCAATCTACAATGAATAAACAATCAAATAGTTAGATATGATATGAACTTGAAAGGAAATAGCAAGAAAGTAAGTACGCGCTATTTGGAGAGGTTCGATTGGGAAAATGATCTACGTCCTCTACCAAGATGGTTAGTCTTGGATTTCAAATGGAGATATTATATAATGAGGGAGTGTTAGAAATTACAATCGTTTTGAGCTTATAAACTAACTCAAGATCTATTTATATGAAAGAACAAATCCTAGACAATAACCGGTGTATCTTTAAAAGAAAGATCTAAGTGATCAAACTTAAAGAGGTGCGTGTGTGATTTTAGATTCAGGCTCTTTAGATCTTTGAGATTGAGAGCACAAGAAACTAAGTGTTTTTACTTGAGGATCTGGGCTAAGGATGAAGTTATGAAGATGTTCTTGAGAATTCTGGAAATAACAAAGGCAATCTTCAAATCTTCAACAAATGCTTGAGAGAGAAATTCTTGAAATTCTTAGCAACTTCAAATGGTTGAAGTTATGGGGTATTTATAGTAGAGCCCAAAAAACTAGCCGTTGGAAATCCTTGGTGAGTCAGAGACAGGACGGATGTGCTGTCGCTCATTGAGTGGAGAACGTGTCCTTTTATAGCCGTTAGACACATAACACAAATGTGACCATTATGGACAGGTGTCCTTAGATGCGGGTGCATACGTGTTATTTAACCACCCGTTGGATCAGTGGCGTAGTTTGAATCTTTTTCAAGTCTTCGAGTCTTCATTAAATCACTGAGTGAATAAATCACTATAAGGCGCGTGAGCTAAGAGAGGCGTGTTACACTTTGCAGGCGCATAAGAGGCGCAGGCGCACTGTGAGGCGCACAGCGCGGCGCGGCGCGTGAGTGAGGCGCTTGGACACATGGCGCATGACTTGGCTCAAACTCGTGACTTTCTTGAATCTTGATATTCTTGCCCTATTCCTAAGCCTATTCTATTACAATGGACAACCTAAAAAATGAAGTATAAATACTTCTTACATGTGGGTCTAAAGTCCATGAAATAAAACTTAGGTGACGGATCAATCAAATCTAATCAATCCTATTACATTAAAACTGAGATATAAGTGGGCATACCCAACAATCTCCCCCTATTTGATTGATGCCATTACCTAGTATATCAGGGACAAACATTATACTTGATAATAACATGCCCAAATAAATGAAGTTGGTAAATCATGTCTCAAGTTAATGCACACACTAGTCAAAGAAATAGATTTCTAATCTATTCCAATAAGGATAAAACATTACAAATGGAAAGATAGAAATTACATTTTATAACACATTCAAAATGATATATGAGTTTTAGTTATGAAATGTGTTTAAACAAAGTTTAAACTCAATGCATGAAATATGAAGCAGTTCAAATATGATGCATATGATTTTAAACAACATTCAATGTTCTACAAACAAGAAGTTTGAGTGAACAAGTTTTGAAACAAAAGTGATGTTGTGTTCTCATTAATACTCAAGGTATAAGAGTTACAGAGTACAAGTATTTAACATAACAAAAACAAAAGGTTCTAAAACATGTAAGCACTAAATCACTAATAAAAGTTTCTAATCACAAAAAAAGAGTTCTAAAAACTTACAAACAAACCAAAAACTAAGGGTTGGGAGGAGGCGCGTCGTCATCCTTCAATCCTTCTTCTATTTCAGAAACAGACCGCTGGATTTGTTTGGAAAGTTGGTGACATTGGTTTACAACCCCATGAGTGTCTGTGACACCATCTCTGATATAGCGCAAATGATCAACATTGATGGTTTGATACTCATCAATGGTGCGTTGAGAGATAGCTTGCTGTTGAGAGAGATTTTCTGTAACAATTTGAAGGTTAGCTTCAACAGCAGCTTGCGCGGTGATAATATCAGCAGAAGTTCTTTCTGCGCGCGTGTCTGCGCTAGAGTGCGCGGCATTAAAGTGAGTAACAATCAACTCCTTCAAAATATCCAACTTTAAAAGTAAGGAGCGAGAGTTAAATGGCGCGGCGCTAGAAGAGGGCGCGGTGTCAATGTGCGCGCTTGGAGCATTCTCAAGCTCATCCTTTATTTCCTTTAGCTTATCCATTACATTCACTAACTTATCACTTTCACCAATGACTAAGTCAAGCAACTTCTTGATATCTGCAGCCACACTGGTCTCTACTTGCTTAATTGCATCAATAAAAGCTTGACCATCAATGAGCTTGATTCCTCCTGTAATTCTTTCATCAAGCTCAGCAAGAGTGTCTTTGAATAAATCATTCATTTGGGCGATAGCATCACTCCATTGCTGAGGGGTAAAAAAATGCTTATCCCTGATATCAGCGCTAATGCGCATTATCTCCCCCTTAATGGCAGCAATCTCATCTGCCTGATTCGTCAACATAGATGTATGAAGCTCAAATTGAGATTCAATGTGAGCTTGGCCTTCATGAAGTTATTGAAGCATAGAAATAACTACACCTAAATCAGCATTAGGAGGAGGAGGCGTGTTATCAGATTGGGGCACAGAAGGATCTGGGCGCCTTGTAGGAGAGTGAACAGGAGTTGTTTTTTGTGGAGGAGAAGGAAGATATTCAGCACTTGAACTTGGTTCATCAGTAAGGGGAGGTGCAGGAGTAGATCTGCACTGGAGTGAAGGTTCTGGCTCCCCCTCAACTTGATCCTCACTTAGGTCTCCGAATAACTCAGTAGATATTTGATCTCTGAGTTTCTGTTGATCAGCAGTGAGTGAGATAGAAGTTAGTTTAATAACTGGAGCAGGCACATGAGATGTTTTCTTGGTAGGCGCAGGAGCAACCGGAGTAGTTGAAGGTTTTGTTGGAGCCGCACGGGGAGGAAGAGGCGCAGTAGGACCAAGCGCGCGTGCATCAGCGCTTGAGCCTGCACCTTTGAGCCTTTCCTTTTTGGCTAAGGCAGCAGCCTGTTTGAGCCTATAATCTTCATCCTTTTTCCTTTGCGCCTCAAGGCGGCTAGCTTCTTGAGCACATCTGAGATCTGCTTCATCATCCTTTTCAGTTCTAGGGTGCTTAGAGGGTCTACTTCCTCCTTCAGCAATCCATTTACCCTTTCCTTTCTCTGCGCCTTGAGCAGCTGTTGGTTCAACACGAGGTGCAACTTCAATATCTGCGCCATCTTGTGCACGGTTTTCACCACCTTCTTTTCCTTCATCTGACTCAGTGGCTTCATCAACCAATTGAGCACCCTTTACCCTAGGCGCGCGCTTTGCCATGCGCTTCCTGCGCCTCTTTAAGACAAGGTTGTCTTTCCCAAAAACTAGAACATCATCAGTTTTATAAGCAGGGTTCTCATTAAGGAATTGGGCAAGGGCAGGATAAGTGAGAATTTTTTTTGTAAGAATCCTGCAGTGAGTTTTGAATTTTGTCTTCCCATCAGACTTGTTTTTGTTGTATTTGTCAATCTGGTCTGACAAAGTTTTGAACAAAATCTGAGGCCAATTTAATCTAGTCTCTCCCATGATGGCAGCAGTATACTCCCACTGCTCCACGGTGAATCTATTCACATTGCCGGTTTTGAACACGATTGAAGTATCAACAAGATGCGCTATATGAGCGAGCAGATCACCACCATCCTTTATCTCAACATTTTTTATGTTGTTCAGAAGAGTAGGGATTTTGAGATAAGTATGCGCTACAATATTCTGTGCTGCAACTGAGTAAAAGTTTGGTTGACCGGAAACACCCTGAGGGCCAGTAGTGCTGAAACTCACTATGTTCTTGATTGTGCCCATAGAACGGTGGCGCATATCCTGTAGCGCACGTATCCATCAGCTGGAGTCTCAACTAGAGCAGCGGTTGAGAAAAATTCATCAATAAGGAGCAGAGAATAGAATGGTTGATCCAACGTGAATAAAGGAGTGAGTCCAGTGGTGTGAAGGGTTGAGAGGATTTCAATCCCTATTGGATCAAGTGAGAGCTCAGCAAGATCAACTGTCTCACTAGGTCTGAAATTTGCAGGATCCTGAAAAGTGTACATTTGAGTGAAGTTAGTAGTGTATTAGGCGCATAGAATCATAATGATGTGCTAAGTAATCATAGGCGCATAGCAATATATAGGCGCATAACAATAGTAGGCGCATACTATTATTAGGCGCATACATGTTGAAGGCGCAAATAGGTACGAGGCGCATATCATGGTCCTATGAAAAATACTAAGGAAAAATTAAACATAAAAATTTGACTAAGTAAAATTTAGGCGCATAAAATGTTTAGGCGCATAATGGCTTTAGGCGCATAAGTTGATTGAGGCGCATAACATTTGTATTTTCATAGGGCGCATACAATTATTAGGCGCATGAATCAAGGAAGGCGCATAAGGTCATAGGGCGCATAACCAACTAGGCGCATAAATCAACACGTAGGCGCATATCTATGTAAAATTCATACTAAGTATAAAAACACACAAAACACACAAACACATATCAAACATGCATATGCAAGTAATAAGGATCAAAACATGAAAATTTTGAAAAACATGTTTTGAAAATTTTGAAACCCAAGTCATGAAAAAAAATAACGAAGAACACGAAGAACATGCTTGAGTGCTTGAAGAACATCAAGAACACTAAGAACACATAATTCGTGAAACTTCACCAAATCAAGCATACAATATATCAAAACGACCGCATGAATACAAGGATCACAAAAATGTAAACCAAAACAAGTAAAAATCAACAACAAATCCAGAAAATGGATTAAAAGATCCGAAAATTTGAAAAGTAAAAAATCTAAGATTTTTAGATTCGCAAAATATAATGCATTGATCGTTGAAAAGTTTAGTTTAAAAGATTCTAAATCACAAAACGAACATAACCTAACAAACGATTTTGAAAACGGATCACCGAAACGAGATTTATCAAGAAAAATATGATTTTCGGGTTTAAGAAATACGAACCCAGAAAAATTGACGAAAAGAAAAAAAATTCAGAAAATTAAGGAGTTTAAGGGCTGAGAATTCATTCCATTTCATCTTGGGTTGATTTTGATGCTCTCTTAGGACCCATAAATGAAATATATAAGAGAATAAAAGAGAAAGATAGAGAAACAGAGAGAGAGAGAAGGAGACGGGGAAGGAGGAGAGAGAGACTGGGAGTGAGAGAGAAAGTGAGAGAGTTGGTGATGTGAGAGGAGGGAGAAACAATATATATATATAGGTTTGGTTTTAAAATATTGAACAAATATGGAAATAATAGGGTTAAAATTTTAAAAAGATGAAAAGTTGAAAGGATGGGCATTAATGAGGAAAAGAAAAAAAGTCGGCTCATTATGGCAAAAAGGACGGCGCATTAATGAGGGATTTTTGGAGATGATGGCTATTTAATGCTGAATGACCCAAAGTACTTTGATGTGATATTTTGGGTAAAGAGAAATTGTCCCACTTCCCTCATAAGTGTATGAACAATTATGACTAAATTTTTGCACAAACCCCAAAAACATCTGTTTTGGTGTAAGTTTGGAGTGCATGAAATATATATCATCAGAAAATAAAATTTTTCGAAAAACGTAAAACGAGGGAAAAAAATTAATTGCACAAGTACCCTTGAACAATTATGGGAATGTCAAAAGACAGAAATTCCTATAATAAATGATCAGAATAACTTACCTGGTACTTGTGAAAATTGAATGCGATCAATCATTGAAATAATAAATTTTGGAGCATTGATTTAGCCGTAACATTTATTAGGCGCATGGGAGGCGCAAGGCTCATGAGACGCGCAGAATGATAGTGGCGCATAAGGCACTTGGCTTGCAAAGAGTGAGGGGCGCATTCCAGGCGCATGAAGTTTCCTTGAAACTTTGAAAATGATCTAACATATAAACCTAGTACTCATAACTCACTAAAACAAAATCATTAGTATTGACAAAACTGTATTGAATTTTAGTTCAGTTCAAGCATACCCATTTTACCTCTCAAAAAGATAAACTGTTTCGCGTCAAGTGCTTTCGTTGGAATGTCGGCGATTTGATAGTCGTTTCCCACGTGTTCCAAATGAATATTGCCTTTCTCTACTTGGTCTTTGAGGAAGTGATATTTGATGTCGATGTGCTTGGGTCTTTGAGTGTATGATAGGATTTTCAGAAACGGCAATTGTTGAAGTGTTGTCGCAGTAGATGGGACAATTTTCTTTGATGATATCATAGTCCACCGATTGCTGCTTCATCCATAGTATTTGACAGCAACAACTTCCCGCAGCGATATAATCAGCTTCGGTTGTTGAGACAGATACTGAAGCTTGTTTCTTACTCGCCCATGACACAAGTCGATATCTGAGGAAATGACAAGTGCCACTAGTACTTTTCCTATCAATTGTGCACACTGCATAGTCCGCATCTGAATAACCTACAAGTTTAAAGTTCAAATCTTTGGTGTACTAAAGTCCAAGGTTAACAGTACCGGAAAGATATCTTATAATACGTTTCACAGCAATTAAGTGCGCTTCTCTAGGGTTAGATTGATAACGAGCGCAAACACAAACACTAAACATAATATCGGGCCTACTAGCAGTAAGATAAAGGAGCGAGCCAATCATACCTCGATTGAGCGTTTGATCAACACGTTTACCTTTTAAATCTTTGTCGAGTTTGTTGCCGGTGGCCATTGGAGTATCATATGCTTTGGCGTTCTCAAGTCCAAATTTCTTGATTAAGTCCTTTGTATATTTGGCTTGATTGATAAATATGCCTTCATTCATTTGCTTGATTTGAAGCCCTAGGAAGAATATGAGTTCTCCCATCATGCTCATTTCAAACTTGCTTCATTAGTTTCTCAAAGCCCGCTTGCACAACAATTCATTAGTAGAACCAAATATAATATCATCAACATAAATTTGAACAAGTAATTTATGACCATTATGCTTGGCAATGAAAAGAGTTGTATCGATTTTACCGCGAGTGAAGCCTTTTTCAATGTGAAACTTGGATAGTGTATCGTACCATGCTCTTGGTGCTTGCTTGAGTCCATACAAAGCTTTCTGGAGTTTGTACACATGATTTGGAAATTGTGAATCTTCAAACCCAGGTGGTTGAGTAACGTAGACTTGTTCTTGGAGTTCACCATTCAGAAACACGCTCTTCACATCCATTTGATATAACTTGAAGTTCTTGTGATCGGCGTATGCTAGAAAGAGTCTAATAGCTTCAAGTCTCGCTATAGGCGCAAAGTTTTCATCGTAGTCAATTCCTTCTTCTTGCCTATAGCCTTGTGCAACCAATCTTGCTTTTTTTCTTGTGATGGTTCCATTCTCATCCATCTTATTTCTGAACACCCATTTCGAACAATCACTCCTTGATCATTGGTCTTGAACAAGAGTCCAAACCTTACATCGTTCAAATTGTTTGAGTTCTTCTTGCATTACAACAACCCAATTAGGATCTTGAAGCGCTTCATAAGCCTTCTTTGGTTCAATTTGAGAGATAAAGCAGTGTAAGCATCAAAGTTTGTAGCTCTCCTTGTACGAACACCAACGTTTAGATCACCAATGATATTATTGATTGGGTGACCTCCAACTTCACGAATTTCAGGAGGTAAGTTAGGTTGAGTCGTAGTAATATGAAGGTCTTCAATTGGTACATCTTCACCAGATTCTAAATCATCAAAATTTGGAGGTTGAATTGGTGTAGTGTTGAAACTTAGGTTTACCCCAGATGCAGCAGTAAATATAGGCGCATGAGAGGAATCAAGAGGCGCAACATGTGAGTGAGGCACAGCTGATGATCCATTTGGCGCGCCATATGAGGAGATAGGCGCAACTGATGTGGATGGATTTCCTTGAGTGGATAGATTTTGATTTTGAGTAGGCGCAACATAAATAGGAGCACCTGTATCATTAAGCTCAACAGAATCATCAGCAACATTTGGAGCCAAATATGGCTCAAGGAGAGAATGTTCATCAAATGTAACATGTACAGATTCAACTATCACTGATGTAGATCTATTAAAAACGCGAAAAGCTTTAGAATATTTGACATACCCAACAAAAATGCCTTCGTCGGCTTTGGCATCGAATTTACCTCTATGTTCGTTTTCGTTGTAGAGGATATAACATTTGCAACCAAAGATCTTGAAGAATGCAATGTTGGGAGTTCTACCACGCCAAAGATCATACGGAGTCTTGTTGTGAAGTTTGTTGATGAGGGAACGATTTTGAGTAAAACATGCTGTGTTGATAGCTTCTTCCCACAAGTACTTAGGCAATTTCGCTTAAGCTATCATCGTCTTTCCCACTTCAATCAACATTCTATTCTTTCTTTCCACAACCCCATTTTGTTGAGGAACCCCAGCGGTTGAGAAGTTGTGATCAATCCCATGATCGTCGCAATATCGAGCAACACCGTTGTTCTTGAATTCTGTTCCATTGTCGGATCGAACACTAACGATGTCATCTTCTTTTTGGGTTTAGAGCAGTCTAAATAAGGTGGTCAAAATGTCGTAACAATCGTCTTTTGATATCATCATTTTCACCCATGTATATCTTGAATAATCATCCACCACAACTAGAGTATACTTGTTCTTTCGAATACTTGCAGTGGTGACTGGTCCAAATAGATCAATGTGGAGCAGTTGCAAACATCTAGAAGTTGAAGGATTGGTCTTGCTGGAGAAAGATTTCTTCGGTTGTTTGCCAAGTTGACACGCACTATCGAGAATCCATTTATAATTTCTAGCTTTTGAAGATCCATCCATGAAACAAAGAACCTGAAATATAGACATTTAAGCAGGTCCCCTTTATTCCTTTTGGATCCTAGGGTTAGCAACTTTTGACAACCCACTCTTGCTTGACCTTAGGGTATTTACGTCCTTTGGCATTGGGAGTGAATCGCAAAAGGCATTCCACGGGCTTGTGTCCAGAACAATCACAAATGGAACAATGATGAAAGCCACCATTCACATGAGTTTTCATAAACTCTTTACATCTCATTGGGATAGCATTCTTCTTTGGGTCAGATGGACTAGCCTTAACAAAATCCTTCTTTTGAAATTTTGGAGCGCTTGATCTAGGAGGGCGCATAGGGCTAGGAGGCGCACGGCGATGAGGCGCGTGGCTCCTAGGCGCATAATGAGCACTCGGAGAAGGAGCGCGCTTTGTTTCATGAGGGAATTTTCTAGAGGATGATTCATCTGTAGCTATATCTTTCCCATTAGCTTTCCCAAATTGCTTCGTTGGGTAGACATAATGGAATGTTTGTCTCTTGACTTTTTCCTGTCCTTTACCCATTGAATTAGAATGTTTTTCCTTGGGATTTTCAAAAGTTTGCTGGTTAGTAAATTCACTATCTCTTTCAGAACAGACATCACATTTAAAGTTGTCACTAGTTGATGAAAATATCAAGCCACTTTTATCACCACTGACTTTTTGGGACCCAAATATATTCTCCATAGTGACACGAGAATTGGACCACTCATTTGTAATCTTTTTAAGATCAATAATTTGAGCAACCAATTCATCATTTTGAACTTTAAGAAGTGAGTTCTGTTCTGTTAGAAAAGTGTTTTTAACAGTTAGAGGAGTCATGCTCTTTATCTGCTCCTTAAGGAGGGTGAGTTCAGATTTAAGTAGAGATTTCTCGGTATTAAGCTGGGAAATTTCATCACATGATAGTGCTAAAGCTTCCTTCATATTATCAAATCTGGTGATTACCTTTTCAGCCTTTTTGAACATTTTTTCTTGTTCAGCAATCACTTCATCATCATTGATTTTGGAGATTGGAGCAGTTGGTTCAACTTGAGGTCTGATGTAAGCTCCTTTTCTCAACTTGTTCCTTGCACTTAGATCACATCGTGAGAATAACAATCCACCATCTCTTTGAGCTGGAGTGAGAAATCCTTGTTCAACGAGCTCGCTGATGGTTGGTCCTTTCTTCCTTTTATCTTCTTGAAAACCTGCAGATTTCTTGATAGGTTTATTCAAGACATTCATATCAGGAACATCCTTGGAGAAGTCATCATCAGAATCATAAGTATTAACTTCATCATCATTTGCCACCAAGTAAACGAGTCCATCATCAGAATCTTCATCGCTCTCATCTGAGTCTGTTTCGATCCAAGTGTTCTGCTCATTTGCTGGTGATTCTTCTTCAGCAACCATTCCCTTGTGACGATTGAATTTGGGAGTGAACTTGGGAGTATGGCTGCTCTTCTTCTGCATATACTCAAATTTTGGAATTGGGCAGCTTGAAGCAAAGTGTCCTGGTTTCTTGCAATTAAAACAAACAAGGTCTTCTTTTCTTTTTGAATCATTGCTACTCGGGAACTTTGGAGGAGCTCTGCTGGTAGATCCTTGAAATTTGCTGGTTGAGCGTGGTCTTGAGAATTTTCTGAACTTTTGAAATTTCTTCACAAATAAAGCGAAGTCTTCATCATCCATGTCTAATAGCTCAGAGGTAGAAATTTTGGGATCGGAACTTTTCTCTTCTTGAACCGGCGCAGGCGCATGCGCTTCTTTATTATGCGCCACCATTGCTATGGATTTTGACTTTCCTTCAGTTTCACTAATTCGTAGGAGTTTGAGCTCATAAACTTTGAGATTTGCATATAGGTTCCTTAAAGTCCATACATCTAAAGTTCCGGCGTCTTCAAGAGCGCTAGATTTATGTAGGTATCTTGATCCAAAAGCTTGGAGAAAATTGACATTCAAATCTTTGTTTGAAAACTTCATGCCAAGTGAAATACATAGATTTATAATTTCACAGTAGCATTCATAAGTTTGTCTTAAGGTTTCACCGGGGAGTTGAGAGAAATTGTTGAATCTCTTTTGCACTTCATATTTCTTGTTCTCCTTACAAACATTATCTCCTTCTATATGCTCTTCAATAGCATCCCATAGCTCATTAGCAGTAGCACAATGCATGACTTGTTGTTTCATAGCCGTGCTTAGAGTGCTTAGGAGAATGTTTCTTGCTTTGCCATCATTTGCAACTCTTCTTGTTTCTTCGTCAGTCCATTCTTCCCTTGGTTTCTTGATGGTTGGTTGAGCAGCATTAGTGCGCGGATTTTGATTCGCTTTCATAGGGATGTAAGGTCCATAAACCACGGTGTCATGAAGTCTTTTATCGATTTAGTTGAGATGGGTCAATATGCTGAATTTCCACACGTCAATATGATCTTCATCAAAGACCGGAACGTGAGTGTAGTTTACAGTTGCCATAGGTTTTGAGTTTTCCATTTAGAATCGGCACCCAAGCTGTTAAGCTTGAAAAACAAAAGTGGTTTATAAAGGTGTTTGCTCTGATACCACTTGTTGGTCCCAAAGGGCAACAAGGGTATGAAAAATAGCTAGAGGGGGGGGGGTGAATAGCTGTTTTAAAATTCTTTTTGTACCCTTGATAAACTCAATTGAAAATGCGCACTTTATCAAATAAGCGTTATGATATGCGCCTAAGTGAGTGAGTGAAATACACAGCGGAATTTAGTAATGTAAATAGGCGCAAAGTATGATAAAGGGGGCGCGCACACACTCTACGTATTTTGGCTCAAAGTGGGTGAAATAAGAGACTAAGGCAAATGATATAACAAACACAACACAGTTCAATCAATCAATCTACAATGAATAAACAATCAAATAGTTAGATATGATATGAACTTGAAAGGAAATAGCAAGAAAGTAAGTACGCGCTATTTGGAGAGGTTCGATCGGGAAAATGATCTACGTCCTCTACCTAGATGGTTAGTCTTGGATTTCTAATGGAGATTTATATGATGAGAGAGTGTTACAAATTACAATCGTTTTGAGCTTATGCACTAACTCAAGATCTATTTCTATGAAAGAACAAATCCTAGACAATAACCGGTGTATCTCTAAAAGAAAGATCTAAGTGATCAAACTTAAAGTGGTGCGTGTGTGATTTTAGATTCAAGGCTCTTTATATCTTTGAGATTGAGAGCACAAGAAAGCTAAAGTGTTTTTGCTTGAGGATCTGGGCTAAGGATGAAGTTATGAAGATGTTCTTGAGAATTCTGGAAATAACAAAGGCAATCTTCAAATCTTAAACAAATTCTTGAGAGAGAAATTCTTGAAATTAGCAACTTCAAATGGTTGAAGTTATGGGGTATTTATAGTAGAGCCCCAAAAACTAGCCGTTGGAAATCCTTGGTGAGTCAGAGAAAGGATGGATGTGCTGTCGCTCATTGAGTAGAGCACGTGTCCTTTTATAGCCGTTAGACACATAACACAAATGTGACCATTATGGACAGATGTCCTTAGATGCGGGTGCATACGTGTTATTTAACCACCGTTGGATCATTAGCGTAGTTTGAATCTTCTTCAAGTCTTTGAGTCTTCATTAAATCACTGAGTGAATAAATCACTATAAGGCGCGTGAGCTAAGAGAGGAGCGTTACAATTTGCAGGTGCATAAGAGGCGCAGGCGCACTGTGAGGCGATTAGCGCGGCGCGGCGCGTGAGTGAGGCGCTTGGGCGCATGGCGCATGACTTGGCTCAAACTCGTGATTTTCTTGAATCTTGATATTCTTACCCTATTCCTAAGCCTATTCTATTACAATGGACAACCTAAAAAATGAAGTATAAATACTTCTTACATGTGGGTCTAAAGTCCATGAAATAAAACTTAGGTGATGGATCAATCAAATCTAATCAATCCTATTACATTGAAATGGAGATATAAGTGGGCATACCCAACACGTACCATACTTAGTCTTTAGTATACCTAGTATATATAGGTCATTCATGTAATCAGTTTACTCATTCAAGAGAGAAAGATCAAGAATTTTATTTTTATAAATAAAAAAAGGATGAAATTTCTCTTCTTGTTCATCCTTCTGCACACCAAATTCATCAGTCTGGATTTAGTAACTTAGCTGTTGAGACTTATGGATGTCTCAATAGTCTGATCTTTGGTTTTTGGTTTAGGGAAGATAGAATAGAGTTTGGCTTTGCTTGAATGCTCAATTAGTGTTGCCAAGACTTGTGAATAATGTCTTGGTGTCTGTTGTCTGTCTTAGCTATCTTAGTTGTCTGCACTGATAGTATGATGTTTTGAGTTTGTGAAGGTCCAAAGTTGTTGGGGTTTTGCTATGTGTGTTTGACGGATATATTTCTTTATTAAAACTCTTGGTTTAACTATGGTTAATTTGTGGAAGCATAATTGAGACCTAACACCCTTTAGTAGAAGGGACAATTTTAAGCTTAATGTTAGAATATTATTATATTAGACTAGTTTACCTCAAAATAGAATAATATTCTGTAATTACTTAGGTTATCTCGTTATTCAAACAACGATGTAGTACCTTAGATAAGTTGATAGATTAGCCAGAATTATGGGAATGATAGAGAGGTGTTGTAACTATATATCTCTCTGTAAGTACCCCAATCCGTATTGCCCCTTGGGAAAATATTTAAAGGACTTTGTGAGAATTTCCAGAAAAGCCCTAGAAAATTGCACGTGGAGCCCTTGCTAGACGACAACTCCAGCCCCATCGCCACACGTCACGTCCTTGTTTTCCAGCACCAAGTCGCCTTGTCCCCCAGCCGCCAACAAGCCACCTCCTGGTGCCTTCTCCCCATTGGTCCACGCGTTGTTACCTGTCCCCTTGTCTCTAACAAAGTTGATTGGTCGATTGGATGTGGGAGAGGTCGCTAAAGAAGGAGATGGTTTGGCCCAAAGAAGATGGGCAGGCTTGTTTAGAAGGGGTAGTAGGTGAGCTGGAGAATGGCTCAGGATTGACCGAGGCTACTAAAGTGGGCCGACGCACACCAGAAAGCCAAGACCGGTGTTTAGGAGAGGCAGTTGTAGGGTGTCGACCTGGCTGGCCCACCACTAGTGTGTTTAAGGAGGCGGATGAGGGGAGTACAAAAGGCTTGCCTGTGAGAACATTAGTGGACATAGGAAAAGTATTTTTAGCTTGCATAGGAAGGGACTGATACCATGTAAGAAAGATTGTGAGAAAGTGGACTTTGTTAAGTAGCCAACTCATCTAAAAGCTTAAGCTATTAGAGAGAGCACTGACAATGTAAATCATGCTCATATTAGCACTCCCCCTCACATACAAACGTGGATTTTGTATAGGGGTACAATCAGCTAAATACGTACCCTTTATAATTTTTAAGGATAAATGCAAGCGGGAAGATGCAAACCATAGACCTTAACAAAACCTAGAGCTGTGATACCATGTTAAGTAACCAACTCATCTAAAAGCTTAAGCTATGAGAGGGAGCACCCACAATGTATATCATGCTCATATTAACAGACTCTAGAAGAACCTTTCATATCATCGATTGGTATGTTACAAATATATCCTTAATATTACAGTAAAGGAGTCCTAGATAGAATCCAACTAATCACAAAAAGATATCTATTCTGTTGGGTTTCGTGCAATGATGCGCAGCGGAAGATAGACATGAATAAAACCTAATAACTGTTAGTACCCGACCTGAAAATGAGTTTATTAGGACTTTCCCAAAAATACAAGGACTTTATAGGAATTAGAAACCTTGCAAAGACTTGTCCCAGATTCCCAAAACATCTCATTTATGACAAAATCTATCAAATTAGGTAGTAAATGGTTTCCTTAAAACCATGCAGAAACCCTAGCTTAAGAATCAAGTCAGCCTGCAACCTTGGCCACGCGGCCAACCTTGCTCCGCGTTGATCTTGGCCACGCGGCCACTATTGTCACCGGCTTCAACCATGGCCAGGCGGCCAACCTTGCTCCGGATGATCTGGACCATCAGATCTTCCCCTCAGTTTACTATATAAACCAATCCCATGCTATTGGTTTAGGGATCCGATTTTGAGAGCTCTAAGTACGAATTTTGGAGTTCTTAAACACTATTTTGCTCTCTAATTAGCATTCAAACACTCAAGAAGATCCAAGGTTTATTTCTTGCCAACATAGGTAAGTTTTCTAACTTTTTCTTCGTGTTCTTGCATTATTTTTAATGTAGATCTTTTATATTCATGTTCGTACATGTTTATTCATAGTTTCTTCATATTCTTTGCATGCTCATTCATATGTTCATAATATGTTCTTCGCATGTTCTTCGTGTTCATAGATTAAAACCTTATTTATGCTATATTTAGGGTTGTGATCTTCATAATTACATGTTATTTCATAGCCGATGATGATCGAGGGTTCATCAACCCGAAGATGATCTAGGAACTACTTCTAAACCCTAAACTTTAGGTAATTCCCCCTCATTATGCATGATCCCGATTCTTCTGCCTATTCTAATTCTCTGCGAACTACGCTGACCTGAGCTTCTCACATTGAGAGGAAGGTAGGAAATCTTCGGATCCGGTCTAAATCACTAACACACTACTAACACATTCATCATGATAGAAAGACCGATCAATTCGGGCAATCGGAGTGATAACGTCCAATATTCTTCTATTGTTGTAATTTGGCCCCCGAACCCACTAAAAATGCTTTTTTCAATGTTTTGGCTTTAATTAAAACGGCGTGGCGACTCTCATAATTTTAATGTCGTTATGAATATTCCCTTTGTAAATAAAAATAATCACAAGATACTTCCCATGCGTCGCTTCATCGGAAAGGGGTATTCACAATAGCCTAGATCCGCTATGAACAATAATTCATAATAACAAGATGAAGGAAACTAAACCTTGTAGATCGTTATGTAAAACTTGGATTAAGAGTTAAGACAAACGCCCTCTACCGGTGATCCACACAACGAACAGATTTCAAGAACGCCTTCTTGAACTTGACTGCTAGGTCTTTGGATTGATCAACGATGTTGAAGAACGATTCTTCAAAGCTCCTAACTATTATTGTGACTTGATAATTGAGATTAATCAATCACAATAACCCAAGAATATAATGTGTGATTTCTTTCTCTAAGAAAGACTTTGGAATTGATCAAATAAACTACTAGGGAACAATTCTCGTCAGTCTGTATTTATATTCAAGGGGTTTCAGAAACCCTTTAGGACTTAGGTTTCCTTGTTTAACAAGAGTTTTCCAAAAAACTGATTCTGCCGGCAAAACCATCCGTACGGATGTTTCTGGAAGCATCCAAATTCCGCCATACGGATCCTTTAGGCAGGACCCGTTTTACTTCGTTTTTTCGCTCCTTTTAATTATCCGTTCTGCGTGTGTGACCCAATTGGATTATACTAAGTTGGCAACGAGTCCGAACCAGTCAAACCTCGTAAGTCATAAGCGGACTCTAGCAAGCCATTATGACTACCCAATTAGTATAACTTTAAACTCCAAAGTTTCCTAAACTAGAACATAACACAATCTCTTTGTTACACGATGTCTATTGAACGTAAGCCATGGTCAATGGTCAACTTACATTTGTTCAATGCTTTCTCGATCCTGAATGTATTGATAATACAAATCTTATTTGAGCACGGCCATGCATTTCATCAATACCATTCATCGAGTGGCCAAAGCTTGACATCTCTCTTGACGAGGAACAAAATCCCATCTTGGCTTATTACTCTTCCCTACATGATTCCGATTATGCCAATCATATTCTTTATAGCTATCCGGTTAGGGATAACGTTTGAATATGTCAAACGTAATGTTCATCATGTGGAAGACTGTAATAACCTCAGGTCTAAAGATTCCAGTGATATAACTATATGAGACTTAATTATGTCATTGTGACCATGACATAAATCTCATAGGGGTCAGTCCAGTATTTGTTCTCCAACAAATACCCATAAGTCTAATTATATCCCATACACCATAATCATCATATGATTATCTATTAAGCTTATACTAATAATTAATTATAATTATCAGGGACGGAGATTATTATAATAAACATGAAAAAGACATAATAATCAAACATTCAATATCTTTATAAATAATAACATTTGTTTTACAAACAACATGCCTAGGGCATAACACCAACAATCTCCCACCTGCACTAGGCCTTATTAATGTATCGAATACCCATAGACCTAACATGACCATCATGCTTTTCTTGCGGAAGACCCTTTGTCAATGGGTCTGCAATATTATCATCAGTTGGTACTCTGCATATATTTACGTCTCGTTTATCAACGATCTCTCGAATGATATGAAAACGCCTAAGTATGTGTTTGGATTTCTGATGCGATCTAGGTTCCTTTGCTTGAGAGATAGCACCATTATTATCACAATAAAGGTCTATTGGATTAGTAATGCTAGGAAGCACCTCTAGTTCACCAAAGAACTTTTTAATCCAAACAGCCTCTTTAGCAGCATCGGATGCAACAATATACTCAGCTTCAGTTGTAGAATCAGCGACGGTACTTTGGTTAGAACTCTTCCAACTAACAGCACCTCCATTAAGCACAAATACAAAACCAGATTGCGATCTAGAATCATCCTTGTCAGTTTGGAAGCTTACATCTGTGTAACCACTTACGACAAGATAATCTTCCATACCTCCATACACCAAGAACGAATCTTTAGTACTTCACAAGTACTTAGAATCGTCTTGACTGCACTCCAGTGACTTTCACCGGGATCAGATTGGTATCTGCTCGTCATGCTCAAAGCATACGAGACATAAGGTCTAGTACATATCATGGCATACATGATGGATCGAATAGCAGAAGCATATGGAATCCCAATCATTCTCTCACGCTCATCAGTCGTCTTAGGACACTGATTCTTGTTTAGAGATATGCCATGACCTACTGGCAAATTTCCTCTTTTAGAGTTTTCCATGCGGAATCTCTTGAGAACTTTGTCAATATATGTATCTTGACTTAAACCAATCAGTTTCTTAGATCTATCACGATAGATCCTAATGCCAAGGATATAAGCGGATTCTCCCATATCTTTCATTGAGAAACACTTTCCTAACCAAGTCTTTACAGACTGTAGTGCAGGAATGTCGTTTCCAATGAGCAATATGTCATCAACATATAGTACTAGAAATAATACTACGCTCCCACTAATCTTCTTGTATACACAAGGTTCATCTTCGTTCTTGATGAAGCCAAACTCTTTGACCGATTCATCAAACCGAAGATTCCAACTCCTAGAGGCTTGCTTCAATCCATAAATGGATCGTTGCAATTTGCATACTTTATTAGAATTTTCTGGAATTACAAAACCTTCAGGCTGTGTCATATAAACATCCTCAAGTAAGTTCCCGTTAAGGAACGATGTGTGACATCCATTTTCCATATCTCATAGTCAAAATATGTGGCTATGGCAAGTAAAATTCTTATAGACTTGATCATTGCTACGGTCGAAAAGGTTTCATCATAGTCGATTCCATAAATCTGCCTATAGCCTTTCGCTACAAGTCTAGCTTTATAAGTATTCACCTTTCCATCCATGTCAGTTTTCTTTTTGAAAACCCACTTGCATCCTATGGTTTTTATACCTTCAGGCGCATCAATCAAGTTCCAAACTTGATTGTCATACATGGACTTAATTTCAGATTCCATGGCTCCAAGCCATTTATCTGAATCAGGAGCGGACATCGCTTCTTGATAGGAAGTAGGTTCATCATCAACTATGACTTCCACTTCATTACTATCTTTCATGAGAAATCCATATCTCTCAGGTTCGGATCATATCCTACCAGTTCTGCGAGGAACATGAGTATTCTGATTAGGTTCCACAACTCCTTGTGAACCTTGGTCAGATCCAATCATCGGTTCCATGTAATTTTCGGGTTCTTGAACTTCTTCAAGACTAATTTTACTCCCACTAGTTCTTTTGGAGAGAAACTCTTTCTCTAGAAAAGTACCATCTCGTGCAACAAACACTTTGTTGTCCGTGCGGTTGTAAAAGTAGTATCCTTTAGTTTCCTTAGGATAGCCCACAAAATTACATTTATCAGATTTGTGTGCGAGTTTGTCAGAGATCATCCTCTTGACATATGCCTCACAACCCCAAATCTTCATAAAAGAAAGATTAGGCTTCTTTCCTTTCCACATCTCATATGGAGTCTTTGGAACAGATTTTGTTGGAACATTATTTAGTGTAAGAGCAGCAGTTTCTAGTGCATGTCCCCAAAAGGATAAAGGAAGATCAACTTGACTCATCATGGAGCGGACCATATCCAATAAGGTCCTATTTTTCCGCTCAGACACACCGTTCCATTGTGGTGTTCCAGGTGGAGTTAATTGTGAAACAATTCCACAATCTTTAAGATGATTGTCAAATTCTTGGCTTAAATATTCTCCACCACGATCAGATCGAAGTGCTTTAATAGTTTTGCCAAGTTGATTCTGTACTTCATTTTGAAATATTCTAAATATCTTAAAAGATTCACTTTTATGCTTCATTAAGTAGACATAGCCATATCTACTAAAATCATCAGTAAAAGTTATGAAGTATTGATATCCTCCCCTAGCACTGCTGCTCATTGGTCCACAAACATCAGTATGTATGAGTCCCAATAAGTCACTAGCCCTTTCACTACTCTTAGTAAAAGGTGCCTTAGTCATCTTTCCAAGTAAACAAGACTCACAAGTTTCATATGATTCAAAATCATGTGAATCTAAAAGTCCGTCCCCATGGAGTTTTGAGATACGCTTCTCATTAATATGACCAAGACGGCAATGCCACAAATAAGTATGATTTACATCATTAGGTTTGGATTTCTTATTTACATTATAGATATTATCATTATTTCCACTTTCAACATCAAGAACATAAAGGCCATTAAATGAACATGCAGTACAATAAAGCATATAATTTAAATAAATAGAAAACTTCTTATTCTTAATAAGAAAACTATAACCTTCATTATCCAAACAAGAAATTGAAATAATATTCCTACTCAAATCCGGAACGTAATAACAATTGTTCAAAACAAGAATTAATCCGCTAGGTAAAATGACATCATATGTTCTTACGGCTAATGCAGCAACTCTTGCTCCATTTCCCACGCGTAGGTCCACCTCGCCATCTTTGAGTAGCCTCCTATTCCTTAGTCCCTGCACATTTAAACAAATGTGAGATCCACATCCGGTATCTAATACCCAGGAGCTAGAAGTAGAAAGTAAAATATCTATAACATAGATACCTGAATTAGACGCAGTCCCACTGCTCTTCTTCATCTTTAACTCTTCCTTGTAAACCTTGCAATTTCGTTTCCAATGACCAATCTCATTGCAGTGGAAACAGATTGCATCCTTTTGGGAAGCAGATTTAGCCACATTAGCGTTGGCAACAGTTGCCTTGCTAATCTTGGGTTTGACAACTTTTGCCTTACCCTTTTTACCTTTTGAGCCCTTTCCTTCTTTAGATACAATGAGTATAGGAGCGGCCTCTTTACCGATTTCTTTTCTGCCTGCTTAAGCATCCCATGCAATTCAGACAATGTCTCATCCATCCCATGCATATTAAAGTTCATGACGAACTGGTTATAGCTTTTGGGCAATGAATTAAGAATAAAATCGGTAGCCAACTCAACATCAATTGGATGGCCTAGCCTCTCTAGTTTCTCAAAGTAAGCCTTCATCTTAAAAACATGAGGGCTCACAGACTGTCCTTCGCTCATCTTGCGTGAGACCAGTGCAGCTATAGTGTCGAACCTCTCTTGCCTTGCTTGTTCTTGAAACATATCTTTCAACGAAGCAGCAAGGTCAAATGCCTCCAAGTGCTCAAGAGTCTTCTGAAGCTCTGAACACATGGCCGCAAGCATAAGACAACCTACCTCACGAGAATCATTTACATGTTTCTTGTAGGCGTTTCTCTCATCCTTGGGTGCATTAGAAGCAGGTTCTTCTTCAGGAATGGGCTCTTCAAGAATATAGATCTTGTCCTCATGCTTTAGAACAATTCTAAGGCTACGGATCCAATCCGTGTAGTTAGCTCCATTTTCTTGAAGCTTTTCCTTCTCAAGGATAGATCGCAGTGATAAGTTTGTATTTTGTGCCATTATCTACAATTATGCAAACATATAATTAAATATAAGTACCAACCTAATTAAAGATTAAAATATTAGTATTTCACAAATACTCCCACTAAATTATATAACCTTCATATACATTCAATGTATAATATAATTTAAATGGGCTAAGATCCATATATCATTTAATTTTACGTCCGCAAGGGAAGGATGCATAAAATTAAATTATTTAGGTAGATAACTCCTTATCAATCATATCATATATGACTCTTAGATCTTTAATGAGATTATATCAAGACATCTTATGTCATGCATGTTTTAAATCTCATCTGTGCCTTAGGCCCAAAACTCTTTTGATAGCCTAATTAATCAATTAACCGAATTAATTTTATGTGACATTAGTTGCGCTAGTTAGGGATTAAAGTCTGAAACCTTTGAGATTAGTCCAATCTTAAACTCCTTTAAGATTCTAATCTCTATGTCTGCACTTCTGAACTTACATCTATTTCAAGAAACACGGTTTCGAAGATCAGCCATCTGAAATGGATCAAATCAGTATAGTTCAAACCTTCTACAAAGCATCTTGAAATTGAGAGAACAAACCGTACGGTCGAAACTAAGCCAAAAGGTATCCACATTCCCGTACTAGGATCAAGAAACCAAGCAACTTCTCTATACGGTCGAAAGTAAGCCAAAAGGCATCCACATTCCTGTATAGATTGGGCACTTGTCTCAAGATCTTTCATTGTCTTTTAATCTCACAGATTACAGCAGTTCTAAACTCTTTAGAACTCTGATTTCTGCAGTTACTTTGAATTCTTCACAGAAAACTGTTTCAGGAAACACGGTTTTGAAAACCAGCCGTCTGAAACCAGTTTCTGTATTCAGGTTCGAATTCTGCAAACAATTTGCAGAACAATCTGAACATGAGAAGTCAGAATGAATTCTGGTAGTGGGCCAAAACCATCCGTATGGATGTGTTTGGAGGCTCCCAAACCAGCCGTACGGATTCTTAGGTAGAATCCCAGTTTTTCCAGATTTTCAGATTTCAGAAATTCGATCAATCTTAATATCGTGTTTATACATAATCAGATTACAGAAACATGAAATTGCAGATTACGAATTTTAACCCATCTAATTCATATATTCAATAACCAATTTATTCCACATACAAATTAGATCAAGATCATCAATAAAATAATCCGATTACAACATGATAATCTAAGTATGCAATCATACATATTAATCAAATCAATATTACAATCACATCAACTAGCATGCATATTTTATATCTCATATAAAATCCATCACATAAATTCATCTATCTCATGATCATACCAATTAAATAATCGCATTTAATAATTATATCATGATAATATTAGAATTATTGATCATCAACAGAGCTCTGATACCACTGTTGGGTTTCGTGCAATCATGCGCAGCGGAAGATAGACATGAATAAAATCCAATAGCCTAGATCCGCTATGAACAATAATTCATAATAACAAGATGAAGGAAACTAACCCTTGTAGATCATTATGTAAAACTTGGATTAAGCGTTAAGACAAACGCCCTCTACCGGTGATCCAGACAACGAACAGATTTCAAGAATGCCTTCTTGAACTTGACTGCTAGTTCTTCGGATTGATCAACGATGTTGAAGAACGATTCTTCAAAGCTCCTAACTATTATTGTGACTTGATAATTGAGATTAATCAATCACAATAACCCAAGAATATAATGTGTGATTTCTTTCTCTAAGAAAGACTTTGGAATTGATCAAATCAACTACTAGGGAACAATTCCCGTCAGTCTGTATTTATATTCAAGGGGTTTCAGAAACCCTTTAGGACTTAGGTTTTCTTGTTTAACAAGAGTTTTCCTAAAAACTGATTCTGCCGGCAAAACCATCCGTACGGATGTTTCTGGAAGCATCCAGATTCAGCCGTACGGATCCTTTAGGCAGGACCCATTTTACTTCGTTTTTTTCGCTCATTTTAATTATCCGTTCTGCGTGTGTGACCCAATAGGATTATACTAAGTTGGCAACGAGTTCGAACCAGTCAAACCTCGTAAGTCATAAGCGGACTCTAGCAAGCCATTATGACTACCCAATTAGTATAACTTTGAACTCCAAAGTTTCCTAAACTAGAACATAACACAATCTCTTTGTTACACGATGTCTATTGAACGTAAGCCATGGTCAATGGTCAACTTACATTTGTTCAATGCTTTCTCGATCCCGAATGTATTGATAATACAAATCTTATTTGAGCACGGCCATGCATTTCATCAATACCATTCATCGAGTGGCCAAAGCTTGACAACTCTCTTGACGAGGAACAAATCCCATCTTGGCTTATTACTCTTCCCTACATGATTCCGATTATGCCAATCATATTCTTTATAGCTATCCGGTTAGGGATAACGTTTGAATATGTCAAACGTAATGTTCATCATGTGGAAGACTGTAATAACCTCAGGTCTAAAGATTCCAGTGATATAACTATATGAGACTTAATTATGACATTATGACCATGACATAAATCTCATAGGGGTCAGTCCAGTATTTGTTCTCCAACAAATACCCATAAGTCTAATTGTATCCCATACACCATAATCATCATATGATTATCTATTAAACTTATACTAATAATTAATCATAATTATAAGGGACGGAGATTATTATAATAAACATGCAAAAGAAATAATAATCAAACATTCAATATCTTTATAAATAATAACATTTGTTTTACAAACAACATGCCTAGGGTATAACACCAACATATTCAACATACAATACTTTTACATACAGATTTTTCCATAAATATTCGTTTAGTAATTACAGATTGGGGAATATTTCTTAATTTTCTCATAAGTAGATATTCCCTAACTAATCATTCCAGATCATCTTTCCTTGCTGTTAAAGATAAAAAATGGTTTGCTCTGAAAGACCATTGAACTAACAAGTCAAAAAGAAAACCAACAATATGGTTACATTGGGGTGATCAATCCCGACTTACATCAATGATGTCATCATAAAGCGATGATGGTGCAGGAGATGGGACTGAATTTATGAGAATTATTCTTCAGGCAAATCTCTAAAAAACATTTGATTATCAAGTGGTCGAGCGACAACATTGGTAAAGTCATTAGATTGGTCAATGACCACCTCCTTCCCTTTACCATTTGAGTCTATCTGGAGGCACTATATGAAGTGGAAAATCATCGGAAAACATTTCCTTATCATCAACTGTTCGAGCAGCGACACTGGTAAAATCATTATAAGTTAGAATGATCAACGATCACCTCCTTCCCTTTAGCAGTACTAGAACCAGCTGCAGGATGCAGCGGTTCCTCAATGGGGTTGCTGATCAATCTATCAGCTGTAGCATCGTTCTTAGAGAGAAGCACTTCTTCAGGTTAGAGTTCCAGAAATTGTTGATTTCATTATCCATTCTTCCACGCAGATGCTTTCCTATTTCTGCCCGCCTGTGTTTGATACAGTAATTAAAATTTAAACATGAACAAGCTTAAAATAATTTCTTACCTGAAACAAAATTATTGAATTAACTGAAAATGATTGTTCTTACCTGAGACTCTTTATTAAATGTGTGCATTACTTAATTAGTTTATTATGTTGAAAAAACACAACAATAAAATGATATTTTTTATTAAATAACCCTATACAAACATATTATGAATCAAAATAAATTACCTAAACATACAATGAGAATATTAGTTAAAATCACGGAATGTGTTAGGCACAATCTCTACAATAAAAAATCGCTCTGTATTACAGATAGAGATGGTATCATGGGATTAGAAAGTAAATGAACTAACCTTTTTGACTGAAAAGTGCTCCTTTTGAAATACGAAGAACAACGATCATGGTTTCACACACTTGCATGCAAACATTATTTGTGCTGGATCTCCTTCTCAAATTATATTGGGAGCAACAGGAAAGTATGAAAATTATAAACCATTCATCTAGATCATAGTAGCTATAACCTAGGAATACAATATAATTTCATATTAGCTCTCATATCTTTCCTTATTGATTTTTTTTCAGTATGAAAACCATGTTTCATTTATAGTCTATTTCTCGACAGCTCACCTAATCAATTATTACTTTCTAACGGTCAACAACGGCTATTTTTTCAGAAAAAGCCACAAAACTATTGAGTTGATTATAATTTTTTATACGTTTTTTATCCCTTTAACGGCTACAATTCAAACAGCCCAACGGCTAGTGAGTTAATTGTTGCCTTATGAAAATAAGTATGTACCATTTTTGGAGTAATTTATCTTGCCAAACAAAGGAATAATGAGAAATGAGAATATCCTCTTTCTTTCTCTTCATCTTAAATCAATTTCTTCATATTGCACTCTAAACGCCTACGACCATGATGACGTCCTTGTTCGTATGAATTCTAGTTAGTCGAGAGAAGGACCTAGCGGTGAATCTCGACTAGCGGAACCATATGAAGTAACTGGGTTTCTATTAATCACGAGAGTAGATTAATGGCTTAGGGATGTTCCTTGAGTGGAAAGTACATGGATTTACATGAACTTAATGGGTTTTTACTAATGAACGAAACCATCGAGAGAAAGGCCGTGTTAGTATTAAAATACGAGTGTTTTAAGCCTTGGTCATAAGAAGTTGACACAACCTAGCGTATCATCCTTGTATTGAAATGAAACTTTAACTAGAAAAAGAGCATGATTACTCGATGAACACATGATTGTTCGAGTCCCAATCCCGAGAATTCTTTCAACATAAGAAGTTTTTAATCCAAGATTAGAGTATTTACAATTTATTTCAAGATAAAGTGACAACCAATTTTAACCCCCAATCAATTCTTTTTACTATTTTTCTATAAAAGAAAATATTTCCTAAAGTAAACACTGTCTCCGTGGGATCGACCCATTACTTGCACTTTTCTATACTATTTACAACTCGTGCACTTGTGGATTTTAATTAAGCCGTTAGTTTTGGCTTAACAGACGTCCACATAGTGGAGATCATGTTTAACATATTCAAACGTTACTCTTAACCAAATAATTATAAAGGATATGATTGGCATGATCAAAGCTATGTAGGGAGGCGCGCGCACCCCTTGGTGATGAAGCGCGCGTACCCTTCTTCCCCATTGTAGCGCATCCCTATCTGATTCAGGGAGGCGCGCGCACCCTGTTGGTGGGAGGCGCGCGCACCCCTCTACCTTCTGTGAAAATCATTGTTTTCTTGTCCAATCTTCTTCTTCGTCCGGACTCCGTTTTGGATGTGTAAACTATCGTTGGAAAGATATTTTTGAGTACTACGCAATGGTTCTATTGGCCGCATGGTTCTAGATCAAAATGGTTGCCTTATTGTTGAGGTTTAAGATCAAGGTGTAGTCTCGATCTAGGTTCCGTAGTACTATTCTATATGACTTAGTTGGGCTCCATGGAACACTTTAGTAGTTGAAATTGGTTCCTTGTGAACAATGGTGTCATGTAATTTGATCAAGTATTGTTTGGGAATGTTTGGGCACCTTATGATGTGTTCGTGATTGTTCCAATCGAATTGATTTTCGAGTAAAACTTAGTCTAGGTTTTAGGCGATGTCCTATAATTCCTAGAGGGTTGTTATTGAACACCAAGGTGTAGGGTTTAGTCCTGTCGTGATCATGTTCTAATAAGTGTAACCTTTTGCCTTCGTTTGGGGTGTTTAGAATTGGTTCGTTATGAACGGAGGTAAAGCGTGAATTGGCAATTGGGTACCTACGGTTTGATTAACCTTAAGATGTATTCATTCGGATTTCTTATTTGGAATTTCAGGTGTGATGAGATGGTTGAGTTCATAGTCCTAGTATATCTTTATGAGTAAATGTTTAGGGTCATTTTGGTAATAGTCATGGTACTATTTGTGAGCGACTGTTTGGGTGGTGCTCTTTATGAGTAACTTATGAGTACCATCTTTAGAATGTGTTCGGTATGATTCCTTATCATGGAATTATTATGTTTTAATGGTCATTGTTGTTTGGCTCCCTATGAGCAATCTCATTTATCATTGTTGGGCTCTTTTATGAGAAACTTCTTGTGTTCGTTGTTATTGAACTGTTCATGAGTAATCGTTTGCATCTTTATGGTGATTAATTGGTGTGGTTCCCTACTTTGGAATCAGTGGTTGTTTATTGTGCTAGTATTTTATTACTTAGCCTTTATTTGGAAGTCCAGCTGGTATTTGTGTGTTTCGAGCGATGCGAAAGATTATAATGGCAATGAGCTGAGTCCATTATAATTCTTGACCATTGTTTTGCCCCATTATTACCCTCCTCCAGATTGGCCTTGGATGTGAGATGAGCTAGCTCCTTTGTGAGCATTATAGCTATTGGTTTTGGGCTTTGACTGTATGTCATCGTCCCCTTGTTGTTATTGGTTCCGGTACCGGGGGTATTCTCTTCAGCTTTTATGCTACTATGAAGATGGTTGATGGGTTGATTGATTGATTGGTCGGTTCTGACCGGGGTTCTCTTCAGTTGTTATACTGCTATTGTTGATTGGTTGATCGGTTGAAGCTGCGCAGCGATTGTTCTATCAGTTTGGTGAAACCTTGGCTCAGTATCCTTTGTTACGTGTTTATTTCAGTCTTATGTGCTACATGATGAGTTAGTCGTTATTTCCAACTGGTATGGGACAGTTGGCGATAGGGAGCTTTCTCATTTGTTGTTATGTGATTTACTTGTTCAGTTATATCGTTGATTTGCATGATATTATGCCATGTAGATGCATTTAGTAACCTACTGAGATTTTATCTCACCCCGTTTCTTGCTTCAAATTGTTTTTCCTTAACCCCCCCCCAGGAAAGCAAGTGGTATCGTTCGAGGTCCGTTGTATCGGGAGTCTTCTGAGCAGGTTGATCGCCTTTGGGGTAGTTGCTCATCAGAGCCTCTTTGTATATGGTTGAAAGGTCGTGGTCGTCCAGGGTTATGTATTTACTGTGTCCTTTGGGAATTTATATTATTAACAGTTGTTCTTGCTTCCGCGTTTGTTTCTAGTCTCCGAGTTATAATCTCGTTGAGGTATTGTTTGTTGATATTGGTTTATAGTTGAATTCACGCGCCCGGTTTGGTATTTTGCATTTTGGAGATGTACATTATGTAAATTTTATGTTTATGGATTTTTGGAATTTCCGGGGCGTGTCAGTTGGTATCAGAGCAATGGTTTTAGCTCTTGAAGGAGAATAAGAACTCTGATATTGAATAGATTTCAATACTTGGGTGTTATGATTTTAAGTGGTTTAGAAACTAAGTTTTCTTGAAAGTATGAGGTTAAGGTAGAAGTTAGTTGAGTTATGAGTCGTGTATTGACGTCGAGTGTTTCTTCTCTTGTGGTATATCAAGTATAGGATTGGTGTCAATAGTGTTGGTTCCATTGGGTTAGTTGGCTTGGGAATCGAGAGTGCGAGTTTTGAAGGTTTGGACGTACCTATCTCGTAAAGTGGAAATGTCTTGTGCTATGTTCGTATGTTTGTTCTTATTAAGTGATTTATGTTGAGGTGTATTCTCGAGTACGAAATTTCGTGATTTCTACTGATTGAGGTAAGGTGAATTGGTTATGTCACCTATACAGGATATTGACGAGTTAAGTAGTATGGCCCAGCTTTCAAGTGTCTCGAATTTCTTTGGTGCCATCGACAGGTGGGGAATAATTCTATATTAGTGTGTTTGACTTTTTTAGGAGCATACTAAGTATGTATAATGTTCAGGTTCTATATTGAAAATCAGAAAATCTTTATTATAAGGTTGTGCAGGGAATTTAGCTTATTCAGTTGGCAATACTAATGTTGAGTCTTGAGTATAATTTATGTTGGGTGCGATATGTCGCTTGGCCGATAGTGAACTTGAGTTATTTGATGAGTTAAGATAAGAAACAATACTGATAGGTGAATCAGTGAACATATAGTGTCGATTGGGTTAAAAGAGTTAAAGATTCAATTTGAGAATTTCTTGATAGGAGTTTTTCTTTACTTTTGGTACATCTACGTGAGTGCATCGGAATTGTTTAGTATGAGGAAATACTTAATTTATTATGGGTCATAATAAGAAGTTGAGTTATGATACTTTTGGGATCATTTTAATACATGACTGGAGTTGAGTGAAAGCAATACGAGTTAGGAGTATATTCTGGAAGTTATAATCATTAATGATGGTGAGCGCGTTGAGTTTAAATGGATGTGAAGAGCGCGTTTCTAAATGGTGAACTCCAAGAACAAGTCTACGCTGCTCAACCACCTGGGTTTGAAGATTCACAATTTCCAAATCATGTATACAAACTCCAGAAAGCTTTGTATAGACTCAAGCAAGCACCAAGAGCATGGTACGATACACTATCCAAGTTTCTCATTCAAAAAGGCTTCACTCGCGGTAAAATCGATACAACTCTTTTCATTGCCAAACATAATGGTCATAAATTACTTGTTCAAATTTATGTTGATGATATTATATTTGGTTCTACTAAGGAATTGTTGTGCAAGCGGTTTGAGAAACTAATGAAGAGCAAGTTTGAAATGAGCATGATGGGAGAACTCACATTCTTCCTCGGGCTTCAAATCAAGCAAATGAATGAAGGCATATTTATCAATCAAGCCAAATATACAAAGGACTTAATCAAGAAATTTGGACTTGAGAACGCCAAAGCATATGATACTCCAATGGCCACCGGCAACAAACTCGACAAAGATTTAAAAGGTAAACGTGTTAATCAAACGCTCTATCAAGGTATGATTGGCTCACTCCTTTATCTTACTGCTAGTAGGCCTAATATAATGTTTAGTGTTTGTGTTTACGCTCGTTATCAATCTGACCCTAGAGAAGCGCACTTAATTGCTGTGAAACGTATTATAAGATATCTCTCCGGCACTGTTAACCTTAGACTTTGGTACACCTAAGATTCGAACTTTAAACTTGTAGGTTATTCAGATGCGGATTATACAGCATGCACAATTGATAGGAAAAGCACAAGTGGCACTTGTCATTTCCTTGGATATCGACTTGTGTCATGGGCGAGTAAGGAACAAGCTTCAGTATCTGTCTCAACAACCGAAGCTGAATATATCGCTGCGAGAAGTTGTTGCTGTCAAATACTATAGATGAAGCAGTAATTGGTGGACTATGATATCATTGAAGAAAATTGTCCCATCTACTGTGACAATACATCAACAATTGCCGTTTCTAAAAATCCTGTCATGCACTCAAAAACCAAGCACATCGACATCAAGTATCACTTCCTCAAAGACCACGTGGAGAAATGCAATATTCATTTGGAACACGTGGGAACCGACTATCAAATCGCCGACATTCTAACGAAAGCACTAGACGCGAAACGGTTCATATTTTTGAGAGGTGAAATGGGTATGCTTGAACTCAACTAAAATTCAATACAGTTTGTCAATACTAATGATTTTATGTTTTGTTGAGTTATATGAGTATACTAAGTGTTAAAAAGGATAGATCAATTTCAACGTTTCAAGGACACTAAGCGCCTGAGTATGCGCCCCTCTGTCTGCGCGCCTAATTCACATTTCTGCGTGCTCTACTCATTCTGCGCACCCAACATCAATGCGAGCCTCTCTCTCATTGCGCGCCTAGATGAATACTGTGCCTATCATACTCTGCGCGCCCTCAAGCTATCTAGCGCGCCATAAATGCAAATTCACGCGCACATTTATTGCAAACGGGTATTCAATGCTTCAAATTTATTATTTCAATGATTGAGCGCATTAAAGTTTCACAAGTACCAGGTACGTTCATTCTACTCATTTATTATAGGAATTTCTGTCTTTTGACATTCCATAATTGTTCAAGGGTATTTGTGCAATTAATTTTTCCCTCGTTTTACGTTTTTCGAAAAATTTTACTTTCTGGGGATTTATTTCTTGCACCCCAAACTTACACCAAAACAGATGTTTTTGGGAGTTTGTGCAAAAATTAGTCAAAATTGCTCATACACTTATAGGGAAAGTGGAGCAACTTTTCTTATACCCAAAATGTCACATCATGACATCTTTGTGTCATTCAGCATTTAATGCCTTTCAACTTACCAATATCCCTCAAAATGCCCATCTCTTCACCTCCCATCCTAGAAACCCTAAACCCCTTTTACAATCATTACTTACCTATATATATATATTCACTCTCTCTCCCATCTCTCTCTCTCTCTCTCCATTATTCATCCTTTCTTCATCCTTTTTCTCTCTATATATTCTGTTAATGGGTCCTAAACGATCTACCAAAGCAAATCAAGACGAGATGGTATGAATTCTAAACCCTTAAACTCAGTTAATTTATGCATTTCTTTATTTTTTCTGGGTTTCCGTTTCTTTTCAAACCGAAAATGTACTTTTCTTGATTAATCTCTCTTCGGTGATCCGTTTTCAAAATCGTTTGTTGGGTTATGTCTGTTTTGTGATTTCAAATCTTTATATCTATCTCTTTCAACGATCAATTCGGTATTTGTTGCAAATCTGAGAAATTTCATTTTTAAACTTTTCAAATTTTTGGGTCTTTGAATCCATTTTCTGGATTCGTTGTTGATTTGTTCTAGTTTTGGTTTACATTTTGTGATCCTTGTCTTATTGCGGTCATTTTGATATATTGTGTGATTGATTTAGTGAAGTTTCACGTTTTATGTGTTCTTGGTGTTCTTCGAGCACTCAAGACATGTTCTTCGTGTTTTTCGTTATTTTTGCTTGACTTGGGTTTCAAAATTTTCAAAACTTGTTTTTCAAAATTTTTATATTTTGATTCTTAAAAATTGCATATGCATGTTTGATATGTGTTTGTGTGTTTTCGTGTGTTTTTATACTTAGTATGAATTTTACATAAATATGCGCCTAAGTGTTGATTTATACGCCTAGTTGGTTATGCGCACTATGACCTTATGCGCCTCTATTGATTCATGCGCCTAACAATTGTTTGCGCCAACAAATGTTATGCGCCTCAATCATTCATGCGCCCAACGTCATTATGCGCCTAAACATTTTATGCGCCTAAATTTTTACTTAGTCAAATTCTTATGTTTAATTTTTACTTAGCATATTTCATAGAACCATAATATGCGCCTCGTATTTGTATGCGCCTACAATATATATGCGCCTAATATTAGTATGCGCATGCTATTTCTTATGCGCCTATATATTGTCCTGCGCCTACTCTATACTTAGCTCATTTTATGATTCTATGTGCCTACACTACTAACTTCACTCATATGTTTACTTTTCAGGACCCTGCAAATTTCAGACCTAGTGAGACAGTTGATCTTGCTGAGCTCTCACTTGATCCAATGGGCGTTGAAATCCTTTCAACCCTTCACATCGCTGGACTCACTCCTTTATTCACGTTGGATCAACCGTTATTTTCTCCACTCCTCGTTGATGAATTCTTCTCAACCGCTGCTCTAGTTGAGACTCCAGCTGATGGATATGTCCGCTACAGGATATGCGCCACCGTTCAGAATGTGGCTATAACTATCTCTACGGGCACAATCAAGAACATCGTAAGTTTCAGCACTACTGGCCCTCAGGGTGTTTCTGGTCAACCAAACTCTTACTCAGTTGCAGATCAGAATGCTGTAGCCCATACCTATCTCCAAATTCCTACCCTTCTAAACAACATCAAAAACGTTGAGATAAGAGATGGTAGAGATCTGCTCGCTCATATAGCGCATCTTGTTGATACTTCGATCGTGTTCAAGACCGGGAATGTGAATAGATTCACTGTGGAGCAGTGGGAATATACTGCTGCCATCATGGGAAAAACCAGATTGAACTGGCCTTAGATTTTGTTCAAAACTTTGTCTGATCAAATTGATAAGTATAATAAGAACAAGTCTGATGGGAGAACCAAATTCAAAACTCACTGCAGAATCCTTACTAAAATTTTCCTAACTTATCTTGAGTTAGTCAGTTTTTTAGTGAGAATCCTGCGTACAAATCTGATGACGTTCCAATTTTTGGAAAAGCCAACTTGGATCTTAAAAAGCGCAGGAAGAAGCCAGTGAAGCGCACAACGGGGATTCGGATCAAATCTATTGAAGGGTTAGTTTATGAAAATACAGAATCAGATGATGCGCCAGTTCCAAAAGGCGGACCAACAAAGAAGAGCGCAGATTCCGAAGGCGCCAGTCAACCCGCAGAAACCATGGCAGGCGCAGAAAAGAGCAAGGGCAAAAGGATTGCTGATGACCCTCCTAGAGCTGCTATCAAGCGCACTAGATTTGAATCTGATGAGGATAGAGATCTAAGGACTGTGCAGGAAGTAGCAGACTTGAGGCTCAAAGGAAACGAGATGAAGATTTTCGAGCCAAAAAAGCAGCTGAGTTAGAAAAGAAGGAACGCAAGAAAGGCGCTGGTTCAAGCACAGATGCTGAGAAAGGCACAGTCGATCCCGCTCCTACTCAACCCGCGCCACTCAACGCGCCCCCATTCCCCGTGTGTCTCCAATTCCATCTACAACTGCTGCGCCCCCTCCAGTTCCTACAATTCCTCTATCTCCCACTCAACAAAAATTCAGGCAAGACCTCAGAAAAGAATTATTTGGAGATGATGATTCAAGTGAGGGGGAGCAAGATATACCATCAACTCTTTCCCCATCTCATGCGCCCTTATCCTCCACTGCGCCTCCTCCATCTGCTCCTTCAGATCTGAGTGGGGTACTTTCTATTCTTAAATCTTTGCAGCAGGGGCAGGCTAAGTTAGATCTAGGTCAGACTCGGATTACATCTCAATTTGAGCTCCTCACTTCAATGATGCCTGATCAATCTGAAGAGATCGCTGCCATTAAGGGGGAGATGACTTTTATCAAGGACAAACTTTCTGGTCCTACTCCTCCAGCACAGACTCAGGTACAAGCTCAACCTGATCAGGCGCACACCTCATCTGCTATGCCTACCTTCATACCTCAGTCTGCTGCATCTCAGTCCAACATGAATGTTCTAGTCTCAAAGTTGGATGTTTTGAAAGAAATGATTGTCACTCACTTCACTGCTTCTCACTCCAGTTCTGATAGACGCGCAGAACACATTTCCTCTGACATTATCACTGCTCAAAATGCTATTAAAGCACATCTTCAAATTTTAGAAGAAAATGTTTCTCAGCAGCATCAAATTACTTAGCGCTCCATTGATGAGTATCAAAACATCAATGTGGATCATTTGCGCTACATCAGAGACGGTGTCACTGAAACTCATACTCTTCTTACTGACACTCATTCTAATGTCAACCGCGCCTATCAACTTTCCAAACAAATCCAGCGCTCCGTTTCTGAAATAGAAGAAGGATTGAAGGATGAAGACGCGCCTCCTCCCAACCCTTAGTTTTTTTTGTTTGTAAGTTGTTAGAACTTTTTGTGATTAGAAACTTTTATTAGTGATTTAGTGCTTACATGTTTTAGCACCTTTTGTTTTTTTTTGTTCTGTTGAATACTTTTAATCTGTAACTCCTACATCCCGATTATTAATGAGAACAAAACATCACTTTTGTTTCAAAACTTGTTCACTCAAACTTCTTGTTTGTAGAACATTGAATGTTGTTTAAAATCATATGCATCATATTTGAACTGCTTCATATTTTATGCATTAAGTTTAAACTTTGTTTAAACACATGTCAAAACTAAAACTCATATCATTTTGAATGTGTTATAAACTGTTGTTTCTATCTTTCCATTTGTAATGTTTTATCCTTATCGGAATAGATTATAAATCTATATCTTGGACTAGTGTGTGCATTAACTTGAGACATGATTTACCAATATCATTTATTTGGACATGTTATTATCAAGTATAATGTTTGTCCTTGATATAGTAGGTAATGGCATCAATCAAATAGGGGGAGATTGTTGGGTATGCCCACATATATCTCAGTTTCAATGTAATAGGATTGATTAGATTTGATTGATCCATCACCTAAGTTTTATTTCATGGACTTTAGACCCACATGTAAGAAGTATTTATACTTCATTTTTTAGGTTGTCCATTGTAATAGAATAGGCTTAGAAATAGGGCAAGAAGATCAAGATTCAAGAAAATCACTGTGTGACTTCAAGCCATGCACCATGCGCCTTCAAGCCATGCGCCATGCGCCGTCAAGCCATGCGCCATGTGCCTCCAAGCCACGCGCCATGCGCCTCCTTGGTGGCGCGCGCATGAGTATGCACCTAGCAGTAACTCATGCGCACCATTAGCTCATGCGCCTCTCTTGCTCACGCGCCTCAACGTATTGTGTTTAACACTCAGTGATTTAATGAAGATTCAAAGACTTTAAGAGAATTCAAACTACGCCAATGATTCAAACGATGGTTAAATAACACGTGTGCGCCCAAATTGAGGACACCTGTCCACAACGGTCACAATTGTGTTATGTGTCTAACGGCTATAAAAGGACACGTGCTCCACTCAATGAGCGACATCACATTTGTTCTTTGCTCAGAATCATCATGAATTTCCAACGGCTAGTTTTCGGGATTTCACTATAAATACCCCATAACTTCAACATTTTGAAGTTTCTGAGTTTTGCTAAGAATTTCAAGAATTTCTCTCTCAAGCATTTGTTGAAGATTTGAAGATTGCCTTTGTTATTTCTAGAATTCTCAAGAACATCTTCATACCTTCATCCTTAGCCCAGATCTTCAAGCCAAAACACTTTAGTCTTCTTGTGCTCTCAATCTCAAAGATCTAAAGAGCCTTGATACTAAATCACACACGCACCTCTTTAAGTTTGATCACTTAGATCTTTCTTTTAGAGATACACTGGTTTTGTCTAGGATTTATTCGTTCATAGAAATAGATCTTGAGTTAGTGGATAAGATCAACAAGTTGTAATTTGTAACACTCGCTCATAATAAGATCTTCATTAGAAATCCAAGACTAACAATCTTGGTAGAGGACGTAGATCATTTTCCCGATCGAACCTCTCCAAATAGCGCTCACTTACTTTCTTGCTATTTCCTTTCAAGTTCATATCATATCTAACTATTTGATTGTTTATTCATTGTAGATTGATTGATTGAACTGTGTTGTGTTTGTTATATCATTTGCCTTAGTTTCTTATTTCACCCACTTTGAGCCAAAATACTTAGAGTGTGTGTGCGCCCCCTTTATCACCTTTGCGCCTATTTACTTAACTTACTTCCACTGTGCATTTCACTCACTCACTTAGGCGCATATCATAACGCTTATTTGATAAAGTGCGCATTTGCAATTGAGTTTATCAAGGGTACGAAAAGAATTTTAAAACAGCTATTCACCCCCCCTCTAGCTATTTTTCATACCCTTGTTGCCTTTTGGGACCAATAAAAAGTATTCTACGATTAATAGATATATTCTAGTGATTAGTTTGAATCTAGGACTCTTGTACTATAATATTAAGCATACATATGTACATACCAATCGATTATATGAAAGGTTCATGTAGATTATGTTAATGTAAGCATGATATACATTGTGCGCGCTCACTCTAACAGCTTAACCTTTCAGATGAGTTGGCTACTTAACATGGTATCACCGCTCTAGGTTTTGGTAAGGTCCAGGGTTCACATCTTCCCGCTTGCATTTATCATTAAAAAATTATAAAGGTTACGCATTTAGCCGATTTCACCCCTATACTAAATCCACATTTGCAAGTGGGGGGAGTGTTAATATGAGCATGATATACATTGTGGGTGCTCTATCTAACAGCTTAAGCTTTTAGATGAGTTGGTAACTTAACAAAGTCCACTTTCCCATACTCTTTCTTACATGGTATCGGTCCCTTCCTAGGCAACCAACAAAATAAATTTCCTATGTCCACTAATGTTCTCACATGCAAGTCTTTTGCACTCCCTTTATCCGCCTCCTTAAGCACGCTAGTGGTGGGCCAGCCAGGTCCACTCCCTACAACTACCTCTCCTAGACACCAGTCTTGGCTTTCTGGTGTGCGTCGGCCCACTTTAGTAGCCTCGGTCAATCCCGAGCCATTCTCCAACTCAACTACTACCCCTTCTAAACAAGCCTTCCCATCTTATTTTGGCCGAACGATCTCCTTCTTCAGCGATCTTTCTTCAGCGACCTTTGCCGACGCATTGGGCACCATAGCCTCGCTAGTCGAAATGGCCGAGGGTAAAATGGTGAAGCCCTTCAAAATATCAAGAAGGACTAGTCCGGATATTGCATGAGCATTGAGATCAATGAAAATCAAGCAAGACCTCCGCGGTACACTGACATCATGAATTTCCTCAAAGACGGCACCTTCCCCGAAGGTAGCAATAAGAAGGCTCAAGTAGCATTACAAAAGTTGGCATCAATATATGTGTTTATTGGGAACCGAGTTTACAAGTGACACTATGAAGGGATCAATCCCTTGTGTGCTAATTAAATTGAAGCCCAAGAGATAATGCATGAAGTCCACGAAGGTGAATGTGGACCCCACATGAATGGGATCATGTTATCCAAGAAGATACTCCGTATTGGTTACTATTAAAGTACTATGGATAGAGATTTCATCGAGAAAGTCAAGAGGTGCGCCATGTGCCAGTTCCATGCCAACTTGTAACATGGTCCACCTTTACAACTATACAACATGACCACATGTAGATACCCCGGGAAAAACCCCCCACTTGGCTAGAGCGGTGAATTATCCTAGGATGTCTAATCGTGTTTTAGAGTCGCCACCCACGTTTTGAGGAACGTAAGAAAACCTAATGTTTATGAGCCTAAGTTTGATTTACGAAAACAGAGATTCTTTGGGATGAGGGGTTCGGGGGTTAGGTTACGAAATGGGAAGTACTTAAACACCCATTTCGCCCAAGCAAAGTCGGTCTTGTTTGTTCATAATTCACTTTTTAAGATAAATGTGTTCTTCCTATTAAAATGATGATAAAAAGGGGTTTTAGAGTTTGAAATGTAGGAGATGACTCCTAGGCCAATTCAATGTAATGAAAGGACCGTTGGTGTCATGTCCCAAATTGTTTTAGGTGATTGCACATTTGATTGAAGAAGAAGAAGAAGAAGAAGAAGAAGGAGAGGAGGAATGTTTAAGACCTTTACCTATAGTATCCTTCAAAAAGAACCTCTTGTAAAGTCTTGAAGAAGAGGTTGAATACTTTTTGAAGAAGTCCCAAGAAGAAGTCTAGGAAAGAAGTGAGTAAAAAGGTTTGAAAGTAATGATGTCCAAGGTCCTCGTCCAATGATGGATTGGAGGGGTTTTTATAGTTGAAAAGTGACTGTTTTTGGAGCCAAACGGAGTTTCCAAGAAATCTTTCCCGGGCAAAATCATGTGTAATGAGCAAGGGAGAGATTCTTGGGCAGAATCTGTAACTGACACGCCCCAGAAGTGCGCGCATCCCACCTAGGCGGCGGAAGGCGCGCGCGTCTGGCCTCAAGGGGCGGGGCGGAGGCGCGCGACTCTGAGAAGCGATTTTTGACAGAATGGACTAGAAAGTTAGAATTGTTATTCAGTTTAACCCCGGGACTTAACGAAGTCTGTCTGGAACTTAACCAAAGTAACAGAAACTAACAGGAAACACTTAAAAGAGGGAGAAACACAAAATCAAATGTGCAATCGGGGTAAGCGATCCAAGGCGGAGTGTCTACAGAGCCCCTCGGCGGCGTGGATTGCGAGGAAAATGCGCCGACGAAAGACAGACATCCGTCTAGGACATCACCAAGAAAATGAAAAGACTCGATAAAAGCAGGAATTTGAAATTGCGGAGGATAGAGGTGAGCTCCCTGTGTGAGCAGCTTTGAGAGATAAGGGTGCGCTCCCTGTGTGAGCGGCTTTGCCAATAGCGGGATCCGTTTGCTGGAAGTGGGATCTGTTTGCTGGAAGTAGGATATTTTGCTGATAGCGAGATCCGTTTGCTGGATGCGGGATCCGTTTGCTGAGAACGAGATCCGTTTGCTGGAAGCGGGATCCGTTTACATGAGAGCGAGATCTGTTTGCTGGAAGCGGGATCCGTTTGCTGAGAGCGAGATCCGTTTGCTGGAAGCGGGACCTGTTTGCCGATAACGAGATCCGTTTGCTGGAATGCGGGACCCGGAGGACCGTTTGCTGAAGTGCGGGACCCGGGGGACCATTTGCTAAGGTGCGGGACCCAGGGGATCGTCTGCTGAAGTGCGGGACCTAGAGGACCATCTGCTGAAGTGCGGGACCTAGAGGACCGTCTGCTGAAGTGTGGGACCTAGAGGACCGTTTGCTGAAGTGCGGGACCCGGAGGACCATTTGCTGAAGTGTGGGACCTAGAGGACCGTCTGCAGAAGTGTGGGACCTGGAGGACCGTTTGCTGAAGTGCGGGAGCCGGAGGGCGTCTGCTGAAGTGAGGGACCTAAAGGACCGTTTGCTGAAGTGCGGGACCTAGAGGACCGTCTGCTGAAGTGCGAGACCTAGAGGACCGTTTGCTGAAGTGCGGGACCTAGAGGACCGTCAAATGAAGTGCGGGACCTGGGGGACTGTTTGCTGAAGTACGGGACCGGAGGACCGTCTGCTGAAGTGCAGGACCTAGAGGACAGTCTGCTGAAGTGCGGGACCTAGAGGACCATTTGCTGAAGTGCGGGACCGGGGGATCGTTTGCTGAAGTGCGGGATCAAGAGGACCGTTTGCTGAAGTGCGGGACCCGGAGGACCGTTTGCTTTGAATGGATGTAGATCTGGTTTGATGATGAAGCAGTGATTCCGTGGATCATCCCGGACCAAGTTGTTGTCGTGAGTCGTATTTTGACTGTTTGACTTGGACTTTTGACGGGGTTCGGGCACAGTTGACTGCGGAATGCTTTGTGCTGGAGATGAATTGTAAAAACTGATCTTTAAGAAAATAAAAGACACCCTACTTTGAATGGGAGTTTCTATCTTATTTAAGTTTTTAGACATGCCTTAAGGGCGAACCAAATTAATGTGTGCCCTTCCGAGTGCTTTCTGCGTCGTTTTGAGCTTCTCTTGTTGGTGGGATTGATCTTTTCTGTAGATAGAAGGCGTTTGAACGTGCCTGGGGTTCTTTCTCGAACTGACAAGGGCATATTTCTGGAGCCTTCCTATGCCTGGGACGCGGGCGCTTCCTCTCTTGGATACGGGACGCGCGCGCCTTGTAGACCGGTGTCGGTAGGCGCGCGCCTCTGGGAGGCGAAATTCAGGGCCTGATATTTGCTGGCCAAAAGATCCTCCAACATCTATAATATCAGCTTCTAGTCGATAATTCGATTCCAACATCCCTTTTCTGTCATTTTTGAACACCATTCTATTACCCAATCTTGCTTATAACCTTCTTTCCCATGGCCTCCAACCTTTTTAGTCTTGATGCCGAGGTGGTTGTCAGAGTTACGAGAAGGATTTGTCGACCTTCGTGTATTTTTTTAAGACTCATCCCAAAAATGACTTCATCAAAGATTTCGGGCTTCAAATTCTCTTCACTTTACGGACATTGAAGCCGGATTGGGACTTGTTGAAGGTTGCTGCAGCCTTTTGGGATTGTGTGATAGCCATACATTCAACTTTTCGGCTAATGAAATGGTGCCGACCGTTCATAATTTTGGGGCCATTTGGGTATGCCTTTGGCCGGTCGGATTGCCGTCCCCAAGTATTACCGCGGTGTTGTTGATTCTTGGGTTGACATTCTGAATCTCCCTGTTGGAGAAGTGAAGAAGATGATGCACGGGACCGTTGTTGACATACAAACTGATCTCCGATGTTTTTCAGTTTGCATTCGGAAGATGTCGCGGTTCAGTCCTTTAAGAGAAATGCCATGGGCTGTCTGCTTTTCAGCGAGGTTTTGTTTGTCACTCCTCTGGGTACTGCGGATGCGCAGTTGGATGAAATTGTGTTGCAGGCGAAAGGACAGCGATTTAGCATAATCCCGCTCATTTTAGGAGAGACCTTGCATGGTTTGGACGAATTGCACCGTACAGGCGAGATGCGACGGGGAAGCCCCTTGCTTTGACCATATGGCTTCGGGAGCATTTCAGGCTTTACGCGTTGGATGGCGACCTTCTCCTTTTGCTGTTCATAGGCGTCGATTGCTGATTAGAGATTTGACCGAAGAGGGTTGGAGGAAATTTTTTGCTTCTCGCCTTACAGCTGACATTGAATGGTGTCCTTTGGGTCTTCGCCCCTTTGTGGAGTGGACTTCGGTTTTCAGCATGTGGTTTTACCCGGATTGAGGGACTCTTCGTTATATCAGCCAGAACGGGTTTTGAGACAGTTTGGTCGTCAGCAAATAATTCCTTTTCCGAGGAATGGGGTACTTCGTCCAGTTCTTATATGGGTCCGGACTTCTCGAATGAGCTCCAGACGGCTTGGGGAGATGATCATGACTGTTGGGCTTCCGCTCCATTGCACCGGGGCAGTATTTTTCTTCCCGAGAGTACTTGGATCATTTGCTTGGTACCGTCTACTGCGGCATTACTTGGGTAGACGCTCTTCGGGCTGAGTTGCTAGGAAGGGACTTTGAGTCCAGCAGTGCTTTGAGGTACAAGGAAGCTGCTGCTGATGTGAACAACATTCTGACCGACTCTTTTGGTACCCCGTTGGATGACTTTTATGCTCGGAGGCGCTCGGTTGCGCAGAAGATATCGGTCTTCATCAGTGTTGCTAGACCTCCCAAGAAGAGTAGGATTGATGGTCGTTCGGGTGGTCCTTCGAAGGCCAAGAGAAAATTAGATTTTTCCTAGTATCCCCAAGAGATTGCAATTAAAATAGACCACTTGTTAGGATTTAATGTTTTAATGTATTTTATTAGCTCAACATTTTCATTGTAATGATAAGAATGATTTAGTGAATGAATAAAAATTGCATCTCGTTAATTCGAAATGATTTGGGTATTTGTTTATGTTTTAGACCGCACCCGAAGGTTGCCTACGTTCCTCTAGTGTAGAGGCTCAGGTCTCCGTAGTTCAAACAAACGAAGACCGTTTTTTTTTTTTAGTGTGCACCCTGTTTTTTGCCTAGACCGCCCTTGCGGGTGTTCATCTAGCGGGCTTCTTTTTGCACGTGCTCTAATTTTTTGCCTAGGCCGCCCTTGCGGATTTTCAACCTAGCGAGCTTCTTTTTTTTTTTTTTATAGTCTTAGTTTATTAGACGTAAAACATCTTCAATTTGTCGAGGTTGACCTCCTTGGCAGCTGATCTCCGTCTAAATCCACGAGTCGGACTGTACCACCGCTTAGTATCTTCTTGACCACGTACGGACCAATCCATCGGGGTCCCCATTTTCCAAGGGGTTCATGGCATTAGGAGGGTGTTGTCTTAGGACCAAATCTCCCACACTGATGTTTCGGGCTTCACCTTTTTGTTGAAAGCCCTAGCCATTCTTTGTTGATAGGCCCTCGTACGTTCGATCGCTCTTAGCCTTCTCTCGTCGAGTAGGGATAGCTGTTCATATCGACTTTGCATCCAATCGACTTCATTGACTTGGTTCTCAAGGAGGACCCGCAGGGACGGAACTTCGAGCTCTATTGGTAGCACAGCTTCGGAACCATATACCAGTGCATAAGCAGTTTCTCCAGTCGCTGTCCGTATTGACGTGCGGTAGCCCTATAATGCTAGAGGTAACTTTTTGGGCCAATCCCTTCCAGTGGAGGCCATTTTCTTCACAATGGTCTCGATGGTCTATTAGCTGCCTCGACCGCGCCGTTTGCTTGAGGGCGGTATGGAGATGACTTGTGCTTAGTAATCTTGTATTCTACCAGGAGTACGTCCATCTCTTTCTCGAAGTGAGATCCGTTGTCTGAGATGATCTCATGAGGAACGCCGTATCGGCACATGATGTGGGTTTTCACGAATTCGGCCGCTTTCTTGGCGTTGAGAACTCGGTAAGCCTGTGGCTTCAACCCATTTTGAAAATAGTCCACGGCTACTAGGACGAAAGATTGCCCGCCGTTGCTTCCAGTAGGGTGAACTTTCCGATGATGTCTATGCCCCAACAAGAGAAACGCCAAGGCGTGGTCATATTGTAAAGCTGTGAGGGTGGAGCATGCTGTAGATTGGCATGGAATTGGCATTTGGCGCACCTCTTGACTTTCTCGATGCAGTCCCTTTCCATGGTACTCCAATAATAACCCATGCGGAGTATCTTCTTGGCCAACATAAACCCGTTCATGTGAGGCTCACATTCACCTTCGTGGATCTCATGCATTATTTCTTGAGCTTCGGTCTCATTTTCACATAGGAGATTGATCCCCTCATAATGCCTTTTGTAGACTCTGTCCCCAATCAGTACATATCGGGAGGCTAGTCTTTGCAATGCCATTTGAGACTTCTTATTGCTGTTCTCGGGATAAGTACCATCTTTGAGGAAATTCATGATATCTGCGTACCACAGGGAGTTTGCTTGGACCTCGTTGATCTCAATACTCATGCAGTATGTCGGGCTGTTTCGTCAGGAAATTTTGAAGGGCTTCACCATTTTACCCTCAGGCATTTCTGTCACGACCCGAAATATAGGCTCTATTTTATTAGTAATTAAACGATTTTATTTAATTATTTGCTTAATTATTTATTTAATTATTATTTATTTAAATAATTATGTGTGCATTTTATGTGTTATAATATTGTGCCTAGCGTTTTATTCGAGTTATTTGGGCTAGTGTGGAAGTGTTGAGTCTTAATTGTTAGTCGGGAGTGTGTAAGAAACTGTGTTAGTTTGGGGAGGGGGTCTAGTTGTAACATTTAAAAATAATTTCCCCTACCCTCTCCTCCCTCACCCGACTCTTTCACTCACTCACTCCACCCCATCCCTGGAAAAAAATCTCTCTCTCCATTGATATTGGTAAGTTTCTTCTTCTTTTCTCTCTTCATTTTCTCCTTCTTCCTCTCATCTTTTCTCATTTCTTAAAACGTAAACATTGTTTAGATCGTCGCTTGGATCGCGTAGAGTCAAAAGATTTGAAATCCATCAACTTTGAGAATTTGCAAGTAAGTTACTTTTCCCCCATTTAAATGCTAAAATGTTCATATCATGCTTATATGATGATCTATGTGTTACATTTGAAAGTTTGGATGAGTTTTGAATTTATTTGGAATTTATTGAGTTTTTGGTTAAAAATGGTGATTGATGAATGCCTTGATTTAATCTTGGGTTTGGTTGATTAAGGGTGTTGTTAAGGTCCCCTCTTTGTTTAAATAATGTTTGGGTACCTTAGAAATCTTGTTGGGAGTGTTGGGATTTTGGGTGTTTTGTGTTTTGGGTTGAAAATGGAAGAACCCATGTGTTCTTCCCGATTTCTGGCGATTCCGGCATGTTGTGCGACCGCACAAAAATTACTGGGCGGCCGCGCATCTTTCTGAGAGTTTTTGTCTTGTTTTGAGGCACTTTGGGCGACCGCACAACCCATCGTGGACGGCCGCACAGATCTCTGAAAATGTACATTTTGTTTAAATTGTGTGACTAAAGAATGCGTTGTGCTCCAATTCTTGGGTGTCCTCCCAGTTGACCCTAGTGATCATTGTAGTACACTTTAGTGATAGAATTGGGTCCTTTGTGATCAAGTTTGTGCTTGAAATTCATTGAATGTTATTTTGGACTTCGAAGCAACCTTTATTGTGTATTGTTGGTTCATGTCATCTTCTTGGTGATTATTTGGCTTGATTCCCTACTTTGGAATCCTTTGTTGTTTATCGTGCTAGTATTTTATTACTTAGCCTTTACGTGAAAGCCCAGCTGGCATTGTGTGTGTTTCGGGCGATGCGAAATATTATGATGGCACAAGCCAAGTCCATTATGATGTTGACCATTGTTTTGCCCAATTATTACCCTCCTCCAGATTGGCCTTGGATGTGAGAAGAGCTAGCTCCTTGTGTGCATTTTAGCTATTTCTTGGAGCATGACTTTGTGGCATGTCTCCCGTCCTTTGTGACACTTCTTTTATGGTTATTGGTTCCGGTACCGGGGTTTTCTCTTCGCTTTCATGCCATTATGAAGATGTTGATTGGATGATTATTGAAGCTGCGCAGCGATCCTTTATTTGGATGTTCCGGTTTGGAAAACCTTGGCTATATCCTTTGTTATGTGTTATTTCGCTGCTATCTGTATGTGATAAATGCTATGTGCTATGTGATAATTATTATTGCTTATGGTATATTGCATCATAGCATGTCATGTAGTTGCATTAGTAACTTATTGAGATTTATCTCACCCCGTTTCTTTTATCTTTGTTTTTCCTTAACCCCCCCCCAGGTGCTAAGGATTAGTCTCGCTGATCACGAGAAGAGGACGTCGAGTGTGGATCCGTTCTTTTGGGGAAAGTTGTATAGGTTGGTTTACATTATATCAATGTGTAACCTTTTGGGGATATTTGTACCAAACATTGACGTCATTAGGATTTTGTATATTTGTATTCTTGTTAGCATAAACTTGTGGGAAGTTTATGATAAGTTGTAATTGGTTTTTATCAAACTCGATTTTGTAAAACTTTGTTCTTCACCTTTTGGTGCTAAATGAAATTTTTAACTTCGGTAATTTGGAGTTTATTGTTAGAGTCGACGTCCAGATCGCGGTCCGGGGCCCGCGGGGTCCGGGGTCGCGACAGTTGGTATCAGAGCTATGGCATTAGCTCTATGTATAAGTCTAGGTGGATTAGTATGACCTAGGTGGGTAGTGGTGTGCGGAGTGATTAACGTTGATGTTTTATGCAGGTAATTGTTCTCAATGTCTGGAAGAAGAAACAGAGGAGGTGCTAGTGGGGCACAGAATCCGAATGATACAAGGGATGAAGCCCGTGCCATGTTTCAAGGCATGTTTGAGGCGGCCATGAAGGCCATACATGATCAAGGTCCGAGGGTAGAACAAGCACCACCCCGTTATGGTTGGAACAATTTCTGAAGCTGAAGCCGGTTGAATTCAATGGGGAACCCGATGTAAGGAAGGCCGAGTTGTGGATTGAGTCTATGGAGAAGATTTACGATGTGTTTGGGTGTTCGGATGAGGACAAGGTCCGGTTTGCGGCTTACAAGCTTGTGGGAGCCGCCGAGCATTGGTGGAAGGGCGTTAAAACTACTTGGGATGATACTCACACAGTTTCTGCGTGGGAGTTGTCGTGCGTAAGTTCAGAGAGCATTTCATTCGGTTGTTGATCAAAACCGAAAGGAGATCGAGCTACTCAACTTGGAGCAAGTGTGTGTTGTCTATAGCACAATACTCGGCTAAGTTCATAGAATTAGCCCGGTATTGCGACTATTTGGTGAGGACCGAGGAACAAAAAGCTATGAGGTTTATTCGGGGATTGAAGACCTCCATCCGTACTCAACTAATTGCTCAACGTATTGTGACTTTTCAAGATGCGGTGGACCGAGCCTATTTGATAGAGCAAGATATTGGGGAGCATAAGCGGAAGACCGAGGTGGCCAATCGATTAAGCAAGGAGCTCAAGGCAAGCCACAACACCCTTCCGATAAACCGAGGTAACTTTGGGGGACAATCTCAGTCCCGAGGGCAACCGATTCCAAGGAACCCGGGTACCACTTCCGGGAACCAAGGGAGTCAAATTAGGAGGCTTTGTTCGTATTGTCAAAAGGAAGGTCACTCTGAAGACCGTTGTTGGAAGAAGAGGAAGGTGCACCAATTGTGGTCAAATGGGTCACTTCGCAAGGGATTGTACTAGAGCAAAGGACAAGCATCCGGGTCAGGAGTTGGTTTTAATCAGGGTCAGAAAAGGGATGTTACAGGGAAGCCCAAGTTCAGGGAAGGTTTATGCCATGAATCAACAACAAGCTACCGATGATCCATCCGTTATTGGAGGTATTGTTTCTGTATCTAATGTGAGCGCGCCGCGAGCGTTAGTAGATCCAGGATCATCTCATTCATACATTTCTGTGCAATTTGCTTCCATGTTAAATGCTGCATTCGAGTCTTTACCGTACGTGCTAGAGGTGTCGACCCTATAGGAGAATGCTTGATTTCTGATCGAGTCTTTCGTGCTTGTGATGTGGTTATATGCGGTCGAGTCCTTTGTGCGGATTTGGTAGTTCTTCCTATCCAAGACTTTGATGTCATTTTGGGTATGGATTGGTTGAGCAAGTTTCACGCTTTCTGTTGATTGCCGTAAGAAAATTGTTACATTTTCTATTCCTGATGTGCCTAAGTTTGTGTTTGAGGCTTGTCCTCTGAGTAGAAGGGTTCGCTTAATTTCTTTTATGAAAGCGAGACGATTATTGCATAGTGGTTGCGAGGGGTATTTGGCTAGTGTTCTTGATACTAGGAAAGAATCCCCTAGTCTTGATAGTGTTCGGGTAGTTCGGGAATTTCCGATGTTTTCTCTACCGAGTATGTTATGCCTCCCGATCGTGAGATTGAGTTTTGTATAGATCTGTTGCCGGGTACAGCTCCGATTTCGAAAGCGCCTTATAGGTTAGCTCCCGCAGAGTTGAAGGAATTAAAGGTTCAGTTGCAAGAGTTGCTTGATCGAGGGTTTATCCGCCCTAGTGTTTCCCCGTGGGGAGCACCGGTTTTATTTGTGCGGAAGAAAGATGGTTCGTGAGGTTGTGTATCGATTACCGAAAGTTGAATCAGGTACGGTGAAGAATAAGTATCCTCTACCGCATATTGATGATTTGTTTGATCAGCTTCAAGGATCCGTGGTTTTCTAAGCTTGATTTGAGGAGTGGGTACCATCAGTTGAAAGTTCGATCGGAGGATATTTCGAAGACTGCTTTTCGCACTCGTTACGGTCATTATGAGTTCTTGGTTATGCCGTTTTGGGTTGACTAACGCGCCGGCCGTATTTATGGATTTGATGAACCGGATTTTCCATCCCTATCTTGATTCGTTCGTGGTGGTTTTCATCGACGACATTCTTGTTTATTCGATATCTCGAGAGGAGCACGAGCAGCATTTGAGGACAGTTTTATCCGTTCTTGCGAGGGAGAAAGAAATTATTGCGAAGTTTAGTAAATGCGAATTTTGGCTCGAGAAGGTGTCATTTCTGGGTCATGTGATTTCTAAAGATGGGATTTCTGTGGATCCGTCTAAGATTGAAGCTATAGTGGATTGGAAGAGACCCGAGTCAGTGACCGAGATTCGTAGTTTTCTGGGTTTAGCCGGTTATTACCGAAGGTTTATTGAAGGGTTTTCGAGGATTGCTACTCTGATGACGCAGTTGACCCGAAAGAATGTTCGTTTGTGTGGACCGAGAAATGTGGCAAGAGTTTCGAGGAATTGAAGAAGAGGTTGACTACCGCACCGATCTTGACTTTGCCTAATGGGAGTGATGGCCTAGTGATTAATAGTGATGCTTCGAAAGAGGGTTTGGTTATGTGTTGATGCAGAATGGGAAAGTAATTGCGTATGCTTCGAGGAAGTTGACCCCGAGTGAACAGAATTACCCGACTCATGATATGGAGTTAGCGGCTATTGTATTTGCGTTGCACAAGTGGAAGCACTATCTTTATGGAGCGAAGTTTGAGATTTTTACGGATCACAAGAGTTTGAAGTACCTTTTCTCCCAGAAAGAGTTGAACAACCGTCAGCGCCGATGGATGGAATTGTTGAAGGATTACGATTGTACGATTTCGTATCATCCGGGGGGGAAGGCGAATGTGGTAGCCGATGCGATTAGTAGAAAGTCTTATGTGGCTTCGATGATGGTTCGAGAGTGGAAAATGCTTGAGGATGTTCGAGATGGTCTCCTCGTGAATCGAGACATGGGGCTATTTTGCGAATATTAGGGTGTCTCCGACCCTAATTCAGAGGATAAAGGAAGCTCAGAAAAAGGATCCCGAGTTGGGGAAGATAATGGGTAAATTGAAGGAAAAGAACTTCGAGGATTTTCCTGAGCTCGAGTGGAGTTTTGACTTTCCGTGGTCGTTGTGTGTTCCGGATGTTGATGGAATTAAGCAGAGAGTTCTTGATGAGGGTCATAAATCGAGATATACTATTCATCCAGGTAGTACGAAGATGTATCAGGATTTGAAGCAACAATTTGGTGGATTAATATGAAAAGGGAAATAGCCGAGTATGTTTCGAGGTGTTTAACGTGTCAGCAGGTCAAAGCCGAGCATCAGAGACCCCGGGGATTGCTTCAGCCGTTAGAGATTCCCGAGTGGAAATGGAGCATGTGACTATGGATTTCGTTACGGGACTGCCTCGTACCCGTAGGAAGTATGACAGTGTTTGGGTAATAGTGGATAGATTGACCAAGAGCGCCCATTTCTTGCCTATTGACATCAGGTATTCGATGGAGAAGCTTGCGACCCTTTATATTGATGAGATTGTTAGATTGCATGGGGTTCCGGTTAGCATTGTGTCAGATCGAGACCCGAGGTTTACTTCTAGGTTCTGGAAGGCGTTTCAGGAAGCTTTGGGTACAGATTGCGATTCAGTACAGCCTTTCATCCTCAGACCGATGGTCAATCCGAGAGGACTATTCAGATTTTAGAGGATATGATGCGAGCGTGTGCGACTTTTCTGATTCTTGGGATTCGCACCTACCGTTAGTGGAATTCTCCTACAACAACAGTTATCAGGCTAGTATCGAGATGGCTCCGTTTGAAGCTTTGTATGGAAGAAAGTGTAGATCGCCTATTTGTTGGGATGAGGTTGGTGAAGCGAAAGTTTTGGGTATTGATTTGCTTCGGGATTCGGTTGAGAAGGTTAAAGTTATCCGGGATAGATTGAAGACAGCCCAGAGTCGACATAAGAGCTACGCAGATAACCGAAGGCGAGACCTTATTTTCAGGTTGGTGATTTGGTGTTCTTGAAAGTGTCTCCGAGGTGGGTATTCGTCGTTTTGGGAAGAAAGGCAAGTTGGCTCCGAGGTTTATTGGTCCGTTTGAGATCTTGGGAAAGGTTGGACTTCTGGCGTATCGTCTTGCGTTGCCGTCATCTTTGGACCGGTTGCACAACGTCTTTCACGTTTGTATGCTTCAGAAGTATGTTCATGATCCGTCGCACGTGTTACCGAGGATACCGGAAGATATTGAGCCCGATATGTTTTATGAGGAACGACCGGTTCGGATTTTAGATTCCAAGAGTTGAGGAACAAGAGCATCGCGTTGGTTCGAGTTCTGTGGAGGAATCACAATATCGAGGAGTCGACGTGGGAGCTTCGTGATGAGATCGAGAGGAAATTTCCGTGGCTTTTTGTTTAAAGTAAGTCTCGTTAAAATTCGGGTCGAATTTTCTTTAAGGGGGAGTGAATGTCACGACCCGAAATATAGGCTCTATTTTATTAGTAATTAAACGATTTTTATTTAATTATTTGCTTAATTATTTATTTAAATTATTATTTATTTAAATAATTATGTGTGCATTTTATGTGTTATAATATTTGTGCCTAGCATTTTATTCGAGTTATTTGGGCTAGTGTGGAAGTGTTGAGTCTTAATTGTTAGTCGGGAGTGTAAGAAACTGTGTTAGTTTGGGGAGGGGGTCTAGTTGTAACATTTCAAAAATAATTTCCCCTACTCCCTCTCCTCCCTCACCCTACTCTTTCACTCACTCACTCCACCCCATTCCCTGGAAAAAAATCTCTCTCTCCATTGATATTGGTAAGTTTCTTCTTCTTCTTCTCTCTTCATTTTCTCCTTCTTCCTCTCATCTTTTCTCATTTCTTAAAACGTAAACATTATTTAGATCGTCGCTAGGATCGCGTAGAGTCAAAAAGATTTGAAATCCATCAACTTTGAGAATTTGCAAGTAAGTTACTTTTCCCCCATTTAAATGCTAAATGTTCATATCATGCTTATATGATGATCTATGTGTTACATTTGAAGTTTGGATGAGTTTTGAATTTATTTGGAATTTATTGAGTTTTTGGTTAAAAATGGTGAATTGATGAATGCCTTGATTTAATCTTGGGTTTGGTTGATTAAGGGTGTTGTTAAGGTCCCCTCTTTGTTTAAATAATGTTTGGGTACCTTAGAAATCTTGTTGGGAGTGTTGGATTTTGGGTGTTTTGTGTTTTGGGTTGAAAATGGAAGAACCATGTTGTTCTTCCCGATTTCTGGCGATTCCGGCATGTTGTGCGACCGCACAAAACTTACTGGGCGGCCGCGCATCTTTCTGAGAGTTTTTGTTCTTGTTTGAGGCACTTTGGGCGACCGCACAACCCATCGTGGGCGCCGCACAGATCTCTGAAAAATGTACATTTTGTTAAATTGTGTGACTAAAGAATGCGTTGTGCTCCAATTCTTGGGTGTCCTCCCAGTTGACCCTAGTGATCATTGTAGTACACTTTAGTGATAGAATTGGGTCCTTTGTGATCAAGTTTGTGCTTGAAATTCATTGAATGTTATTTTGGACTTCGAAGCACCTTTATTGTGTATTGTTGGTTCATGTCATCTTCTTGGTGATTATTTGGCTTGATTCCCTACTTTGGAATCCTTTGTTGTTTATCGTGCTATTATTTTATTACTTAGCCTTTACGTGAAAGCCCAGCTGGCATTGTGTGTGTTTCGGGCGATGCGAAATATTATGATGGCACAAGCCAAGTCCATTATGATGTTGACCATTGTTTTGCCCAATTATTACTCTCCTCCAGATTGGCCTTGGATGTGAGAAGAGCTAGCTCCTTTGTGTGCATTTTAGCTATTTCTTGGAGCATGACTTTGTGGCATGTCTCCCGTCCTTTGTGACACTTCTTTTATGGTTATTGGTTCCGGTACCGGGTTTTCTCTTCGGCTTTCATGCCATTATGAAGATGTTGATTGGATGATTATTGAAGCTGCGCAGCGATCCTTTATTTGGATGTTCCGGTTTGGAAAACCTTGGCTATATCCTTTGTTATGTGTTTATTTCCGCTGCTATCTGTATGTGATAAATGCTATGTGCTATGTGATAATTATTATTGCTTATGGTATATTGCATCATAGCATGTCATGTAGTTGCATTAGTAACTTATTGAGATTTATCTCACCCCGTTTCTTTTATCTTTGTTTTTCCTTAACCCCCCCCCCCAGGTGCTAAGGACTAGTCTCGCTGATCACGAGAAAGAGGACGTCGAGTGTGGATCCGTTCTTTTGGGGAAAGTTGTATAGGTTGGTTTACATTATATCAATGTGTAACCTTTTGGGGATATTTGTACCAAACATTGACGTCATTAGGATTTTGTATATTTGTATTCTTGTTAGCATAAACTTGTGGAAGTTTATGATAAGTTGTAATTGGTTTTTATCAAACTCGATTTTGTAAAACTTTGGTTCTTCACCTTTTGGTGCTAAATGAAATTTTTAACTTCGGTAATTTGGAGTTTATTGTTAGAGTCGACGTCCAGATCGCGGTCCCGGGGCCCGCGGGGTCCGGGGTCGCGACAATTTCGACCAGTGAAGCGATGGTGGCTAGTGCATCAGCAAAACGGTTCTTGTCCCTTGGCAGCTAATTGAAGGTGATTTCTTGAAATTGTTCAACCAACTCCTCGAGATGTTGACCATACCATTACAGGGTCGAGTCTTGAATCTTCCATTTTCCAGATGTCTAATTGATGATGAGCAAGGAATCACCGAATACTTCTAAACTTGTGACATATCTCTCGAGGGCTGCTTCGAGCCCCGCTATGCAAGCTTCGTACTCAGCTGTGTTGTTAGTGGCTTCAAATTCGAGGCGGATGGCGATTGGAGTATACACGTCTTTTGGATCAACGAGTAACATCCCTATGCCATATCCATGCTTATTGGCTGCGCCATCGAAAAAAAGTTGCCACTTATTTTCCTCTATTGTAGCACAAATTAAATGCTCGTCGGGGAACTGTACATCTTCCCCCTTCACTTCGTCACACGGAAATTCAGCAAGCTGATCACTGAACACCTTCCCCCTGATAGATTTGAGTGTGACGTAAGTGATATCGTAGCCGGCGAGCATGAAATACCATTTGGCTATTCTTGTTGACATGAAAGGCTTCTCGAAGATGTAGCGGAGCGGGTCCACTTTTGCTACCAACTTGATTGGGAAGGCCTCCATGTAATGCTTGAGCTTTTGAGTAACCCAAACCAATGCAGCACAAGAGTTCTCTAAGACAGAGTAGTTCTTTTCAGCTCCTTGAAACCGTCGGCTGATAAAGTAGATGGCATTCTCCTTTGTGGAGTCTCGCTGTTCTTGTGCTAACATAGCCCCTAGGGATTCATCATTGACAGTGAGATAGAGCAAGAGAGGCTTCTCTTCGTGTGGTGGAACCAAAACTGGAGGGCATGTCAAGTAATGTTTCACTTGGTCGAAGGCTTCTTGGCACACATCGGTCCATTCTAGATCCACATTCTTTTTGAGTAGCTTGAAGATTGGCTCACACATTGAAGTGAGTTGGTGCACAAACCGACTGATGTATTGAAGTCTGCCCATGAAACCTTTGATTTCTTTCTGCGTCCTTGGGGGAGGCATGTCAATGATTGCCTTGATCTTGGAGGGATCGGCTTCAATTCCTCTTTCAGTGACCATGTAACCAAGAACCTTTCCTCTGATGACCCCAAAAGTGCACTTTGCGGGATTGAGTCTCATCTTGTGTTGCCGAAGCCTTTCAAAGAATTTGCGAAGATCGATCAAATGTTGACCATCGGTTCCCTTCGAATGGATGATCATGTCGTCTATAGAGACCTCGATCTCTTTATGAATCATATCGTTGAATAGATCCCTAACAGCCCTCTGGTAGGTAGCCCCAGCGTTCCTTAGTCCGAACGGCATGACTGTGTAGCAGAAGGTCCCCCACGGAGTTGTGAAAGCTGTCTTGTATTGATCCTCTTCAGACATGAGAATCTGATTGTAACCGGCAAAACCGTCCACAAATGAGCGGACTTCATAGTTGGCAGTTGAATCGACGAGCATGTCGATGTTTGGTAGTGGAAAATCATCTTTCGGGGAAGCTTTGTTCAAATCCCGGAAGTCCACACAAACTCGAACCTTGCCATTTGCGTTTCTGACTGTCACAATGTTGGCTAGCCAAGTTGGATACTCAATGACTTTGATTAAACCCACACTGAGGAGCTTTTCAATATCTTCTTTGACTTGTAGAGTGTTGGTGTTGGTGCCCTAGGCACGTTTGTTGAACGTTGTAAGTTATCATGATAATAAAGAGATAATAGGATTATTATTGTGGCTCGTGTTTGCTTATAATAATCTCCGTCCCTAGAGCTTGTTAAGCACTAGTATAAAGGCTAAATGATCATGGGATGATCATGTTAGATTTATGGGTACTTGTTTGGAACAAGGTACTGGACATGACCCGCGGTATGAGATTTATGTCATGGTCGATGTCATATATAAATCTCATATTAGTTATGTCATTTGAATCCTTAGACATGAAGTTATTATAGTCTTCCACTTGATGAACATTATGTTTGACATATTCAAACGCTGCCTTAACACGGTAGTTATAAAGGGTATGATTGGCATGATTGGATTCACGTAGGGAAGAATAATAAGCCAAATGGATTTGTCCCTCTTCGGAGAGATGTCAAGCTTGGGCCCCTCGAAGGAATGATGTTGGTGAAATGTTTGGCCAAACCCAAATGGATTGATTGGATCAATGTCATTTGGATTATCAACATATTCGGGATCGAGAAAAGTTTTGAACAAAACAAGTTGACTTGTTGACCATGACTTGTGTTCAAAGACATCGTGGACAAAGGGATTATGACATGTTCTAAAAGGAATGCGAACTTGTATCTAGTTACACTATTTGGGTAGGTATGGCGGTTTGCTAGAACCTAATCATATCTTATGGGTTCATGTTTGAACTCATTGCCAACTTAGTGTAATCCTAGAGGGTCACACACAAATAGAACGAATCGTAAAGGACTAAATGGGAATTATGGAAGAATGTCAGATTTTGGCTCTGGCACGGTCGTGCGCCTTAAAATGGCACGGCCGTGCCATAAATCCAAACCAAGGCAAAACCTGTCGGCATGTTTGGCACGACCGTGCCGAAAATTGTCGATATGGGGAATCAAGCGGACCTGATGGCACGACCGTGCCAGATTATAGGGCACGACCGTGCCAGTCAAGTCGGCCAGAATTCTTTGTTTCCTAATTTGGTGACGGGATTTAGGTTTCCTAAGTCCTTAAGGGTTAAGGATTAGGACCTATAAAAGGATCCTTTCAGCAGCCATTAGACAGATGATTATGAGTGCCTCCATAAGGTTTTGAGAGGTTATTTTCTTGTTCTAAGATCCCAAAAGTGAAGAACAAGAATATTCATAATTCCATATAGTTCTTACAATTGTGAAAGCGTGTTTCATAATTTGGTCTAGCAACCAAGATCAAGTGTTCTTGATATTCGTTCGTGGTGTGGATACCGCTAGAGGGTGAAACTTATCATCTTCATAGTTCGTGATTCTTGCTTTGTTCGTGATCAAGATTTCAAGCCTCCATCGAATTCAAGGTTGCAAAATCAAAGGCATCAAGGGTTAGTATTCTAGTATTCATTATGTTGTATTTGACTTAATCATATGAATGGATCTATGGGCTTTGGGTTTCATAAATTTTAAATGCTTAATTCCGCTGCGCATGTTACTTCGAAACCCAACAGTGGTATCAGAGCCCCGTTCATGTTGATTATTTCAATACTAAGATCATGTTGTGTGTATATAAATTGTTTATGTGCCTAGCATGATTTGAATATTGGGATTATGATGTTTATGTGGTCTATGCGTTTTATGTGGTTTATTGTTTTATAAACTTTAATCGCACTATTCAATCGCAATAAAAATTATGGTGGATTTAAAATTGTTTGGATTATCAATTTTTGATTGGATCAAAGTTTTAATATTCTAGGGATTCAAGAATAAATCGTTTATTCAAGGTTTTGATGATCATGGTTATTGGATCACCAAGAACACCAAATCCTAATTGAATCGGGAAAAACAATTTTGAGATAAATTTTGGAACTTTAAAATTTGGATTTTTCGCAAGGGGTCCGACCGGACCCAAGCCTTGACCCGGCCGGACCTAGGGTTTGGCGCGGGGGTAGGGTTTGGGTTTTGGGTGTGGATCTTGGGTTTGATTTTCCTATTTGTTTTAGTCTTGTGATTCCTAGATTGGTTCAAGTTTTGGATGGCTAATCTGCGTTCATCGAGATTGTGTTTCCCAAAATTGATCGCAATCAAAGTTTCAAAGATAAAACGAAGTTAGAATTATGAAGAGTTCATAATTGCTAAAATTGAGAAACAAAGTTCTTGATTCAAAGTTTGGAGATCCATGTGGAATTGTGAATGCAATTGGCCTACGTTCATCGAGACCATCTATTGCTTAGTTTCGGCCACATGGACTACTTTCTTGGTTTCTTGAATTAGTGCGGAATTGTGGTTGCCAATGGCTTAGTTCGGCCGCACTTCTTGTTGTCTTGATTTGGAGATGATGGCCAAAGTTCAAATAATCTCATCCTCATAATAATAGAGAAACTAATGACACATAAATATTATGCTTAAATTAATGGAGATTAATTTAGTGGCTAAACTTGATGCGTAACATGTTTATCTTGTGTGCTCATAAATGTGTTGTATGCTATATGGTGATGAACCTTCAAGAAAGTTTTAAGTCCTTTTTGCCATGCCATGATTAAAACACTTGTTAGTGCATGGGTGATTTTAATGTGGGTTCGCCCTAGCGAGGTGCATTAACTTTATCTATGTATGAGCAAGATGGATGATGTGGGCACGCCCTAGCGAGGCACATCAACCATGCGTTTAAAATGGTTGGACTTAATAAGGCGTCAAAACAGTTTTTGGCCTAGGCAAATGATGAGATTAAACATGCTTTTGAAATTGGATCACTAAGAATCATATTGGATATGATTGACAAGAAATTGTCTACCTAATTAATTTGATTTTGAGCGGTCCGCCTCCGTGGACTCAAGATTAAATTAAAGTTGGATCTTGGCCCAATTTAAAAGAGTCTCATGAAAGGATCTAAGAGTCATATGGGATATGATTGACAGGGTTGTCTACCTAATTAATTTGATTTTGTGTAATCCGCCATAGCGGACTTAGAATTAAATTAAAGTTGGATCTTAGCCCATTTAAATTATATTATACATTGGATGTATATGAAGGTTATATAATTTAGTGGGAGTATTTTTGGAAAATACATTATTTATCTCTTTAATGAGATTGGTACTTGTAAAATTTTGGAAATTCTGCATAAGTTGTAGATGACAACTAAAATCATTGCGATTAATCCTTGATAAGGATAAGCTTAAAAAGAATGGTACAAACTTCATGGATTGGATCCTGAGCCTAAGAATGGTTCTAAGGCAAGAAGATGGGTTGTACATTCTTGATGGGCCTATTCCTAAAGAACCCAAAGCCGGAATAGACAATCACAAGAATCATGAGTATGATTCTAGGAATGTGAGTTGTCTTATGCTCGCGATTATGTGCTCAAAAATCCAACAAAGGTTGGAACTTGTGGAAGCCTATTAGATAGGCGTGGAGTTGAGTTACATGTTTCAAAGAGCAATCTAAGCAAGAGAGGTATAAAACCATTGTTGCATTCACTCATTGCAAAATGAGTAAAGGGCAATAAATGGAACTTCACATGCTTAAGATAAAGGCTACGTAGAGCATCTTGAGAAACTTGGTTGTCCAATTGGATTGGAGCAAGCCATGGATCTCATTCTTGATTCATTGTTTAAATGTTATGATCACTTAGTGATGGAATATAACATGCTTAAAATGAATAAGAATTTCTTCGAATTGCATTAACATGCTGAAAAAACTGCGAAGATGAAGATATTGGAGAATGGTTCTCCAATGCTCATGGTTCATGATGGAAAGAGGCCAAATGCCAAAAGAAAAGTAAGACAAGAGTTGTCAAACCTAAAGGAAATAATTTTGGTTATAATATAACTCTAATAGATGCAATTTGGTAAAATGGCAATGGATTGACCATTTAGAATTGTAGTCAAAATTCTGGGTGATCAATAAAAGGAATGGTAGTGGGACTACCACTCGGAATATTTATGTTATAAATTATTCTTTCTAAATTTAATTATTGGGTATTGGATACCAGAATAATTAGTAAGATGAAAGACTACTTATAGTAATGTTTTATCTACAAACAGTAATGATGCAATGGTTGCAACATTGTTCGTAGGACACTTGTAAAGTGACTTTACTGATGAAGTAGAAAATATTATTTTGTTATAAGATAATGAAGGATATTAATTTCTTATTTGGAATAAGAAAAGTGCTTTATTTATTATGATTTACTTCATTGTGTTATCATATAAATAAATCTTATATCATAAATCTTGAAGAACAAAATAATAAAGACTATAACATAAATAATTAAAATTCTTTATGCATTATTGTTTTGATCAAATAAATGAGAAATGCATATCTAAAATTCCATGGGACGGAGTTTTAAGTCATATGATTTGGAATCACATGATTTATGCAAATCTTATTTACTTGGATCAAGACATCTTTTACTATGATTGGTTAAAAGGATAATATCTTAATTGACCCAATACATTTCAATGTGTATGGTGCATTAAGAAGAAATGCTAAAAGAGAATTTTGGTTATACTTGGTAAAACTATTCAAAAATTATGATTGGATCATGATGATGAATAATTAAACCAAGAATTTGACAGTCATCATTAAAGTTGTGAAATGGTTTCACAAATTAACTTCACTAAGAATATCAAATGATATGTCTGCGTGGAAGTATAAGAACCTTATCTGATATGGTTCGTTGGATGACAAAGTCAAAGTGATCTTCCATTATTCATTTTGGGGTTATGTATTTAAAACCGCTATGATTATACTAATCTGAATTCCATCAAGAGAGGTTAAAAGATGAAAGAAAACTCGGTTTGCCTTTCGCAAGGATTTAAGATGGTGAGACCTTTTGGAAAGGAGTTGTCTGGGACACACTCACATTTAAATCTAATAAATATATTTTCATGGGATATCCTAAGGAAACTTGAGGATATAATTTTACTCATAAGAAACAAATGGTTTATTGATTATGATGATACTTTTCTAGATAAATGGTTTATCTCTAAAAGAATCAATGGGAGTAAAATGTATCTCGAATGGTTCGAGACCTAGAAAATATATATTTTAACCTAAGATGGAAGTTGAACAAGTTTTCACAAGGAGTCGTGAAAAGTCCGTTCAAAAGATATACAAGAACTTGCGTATGTGATAGGACACAATCTATTGCAAGAAATATTGGATATTTCGAAATAGAAAGTGTTGAGGTAAAGTTCATTTGGAATGAAGTATTTACCATCTATCAAAGATGCAATGTCAACTCCACATATTTAGATTTTAATGACTTGGAGTCATGAAATCTAAAAGGCAACCCATGTGTAATAATCAATTTTGGAACTTGATCATTCTAACCTAAGGTGTAAAAACCAAATGAGAGGAATGAGTTTTCTTGGAGAAAATTTTACATGGATAGCAAAGAAATTTACTAGAATTCTCGTAGTCACATGTTCATATTTGGAATATGAAAATTGACAAAATGATGTCAAAACAAGTGTTCCTCAACGGGAACTCACTTAAGGATGTATTGGATACAACCTAAAGGTTTTGATAGTCAAGAAAATTCTAAAAGGTATGAAAGTTGCGAAGATTCATTGGATGGATTGAAGCAAGCTTTTGGGAGTTGGAATCTCCATTTTGATAAGTCATAGAGCTTGGCTTGATCAAGAACGAAGATAAATCTTGTATATACAAGAAGATTAGTGGGAGCATAGTGCTATTCCTTATTTAATATATGTGGATGACATATTGCTTATTGGAAACGACATTCCTACACAAAGACTTTGTTAATAAAGTGTTTCGCAATGAAGAATATGGATGAAGCTACATATGTTCTTGGCATTAAGATCTATAGAGATAGATCAAGGAGGCTAATTGGTTTAAGCCAAAGTACATACATTGACAAAGTCATTAGAAGATTCCGCATGGAAAATTCTAAGAGAGGACCATTGCCAATGTTACATGGAGTTTTCTATGCAAAGACTCAAATGTCCTAAGACAAATGATGAGCATGAGAAGACTGAATGGGATGCCATTTTGCTTCGGCAATTGGATCTATCATGCCATAATAAGTACTAAGCTGGATATATCTAAATGCTTGGAGCATGACGAGTAGATATCAATCCGATAACCGGTGAGAATCACTGGAAGGCTGTGAAACAATTCTTAAATGTACTTTAGAAAGACTAAAGAATTGTTATGATCTATGGAGGGATGGAAGATGATCTCGGTGTATATGGGTACACAGATGCATACTTCCAAACTGACAAAGATGGTAGAAATCGCAATCGAGTTTTATAAATAATAGTGAAGCTGTAAGTTGGAATGGTTCCAAAAAAGGATACAGTCACTAATTCTGCGACTAAAACTAAGTATATTGCTGCATTGGATGCTGCGATGGAAACTATTTGGATTAAGAAGTTCATTGGAGAACTTGAGATGGTTCCTAGCATTGCTAAACTAATAGACTTTATTAGAAATAATATTGGTGCTATTGATCAAGCAAAGGAACTAAGAGCACATCCTAAATCCAAACACATACTTAGGCGTTTTCTTATCGTTCGAGAAATCGTTGATAAGGGAGACGTACATATATGCAAAGTACCAACTAATGATAACGTTACAGATACGCTAAACAATGATACTTCCATAAAGCTAAACATGATGGTCATGTTAGGTCCATGGGTATTGGATACCTAGGGAATTGGGCCTAGGGCAAGTGGGAGATTGTTGGTGTTGGTGCCCTAGGCACGTTTGTTGAACGTTGTAAGTTATCATGATAATAAAGAGATAATAGGATTATTATTGTGGCTCGTGTTTGCTTATAATAATCTCCGTCCCTAGATCTTGTTAAGCACTAGCATAAAGGCTAAATGATCATGGGATGATCATGTTAGATTTATGGGTACTTGTTTGGAACAAGGTACTGGACATGACCCACGGTATGAGATTTATGTCATGGTCGATGTCATATATAAATCTCATATTAGTTATGTCATTTGAATCCTTAGACATGAAGTTATTATAGTCTTCCACTTGATGAACATTATGTTTGACATATTCAAACGCTGCCTTAACACGGTAGTTATAAAGGGTATGATTGGCATGATTGGATTCACGTAGGGAAGAATAATAAGCCAAATGGATTTGTCCCTCTTCGGAGAGATGTCAAGCTTGGCCCCCTCGAAGGAATGATGTTGGTGAAATGTTTGGCCAAACCCAAATGGATTGATTGGATCAATGTCATTTGGATTATCAACATATTCGGGATCGAGAAAAGTTTTGAACAAAACAAGTTGACTTGTTGACCATGACTTGTGTTCAAAGACATCGTGGACAAAGGGATTATGACATGTTCTAAAAGGAATGCGAACTTGTATCTAGTTACACTATTTGGGTAGGTATGACGGTTTGCTAGAACCTAATCATATCTTATGGGTTCATGTTTGAACTCATTGCCAACTTAGTGTAATCCTAGAGGGTCACACACAAATAGAACGAATCGTAAAGGACTAAATGGGAATTATGGAAGAATGTCAGATTTTGGCTCTGGCACGGTCGTGCGCCTTAAAATGGCACGGCCGTGCCATAAATCCAAACCAAGGCAAAACCTGTCGGCATGTTTGGCACGACCGTGCCAAGAAGACAAGCACGACCGTGCCGAAAATTGTCGATATGGGGAATCAAGCAGACCTGATGGCACGACCGTGCCAGATTATAGGGCACGACCGTGCCAGTCAAGTCGGCCAGAATTCTTTGTTGCCTAATTTGGTGACGGGATTTAGGTTTCCTAAGTCCTTAAGGGTTAAGGATTAGGACCTATAAAAGGATCCTTTCAGCAGCCATTAGACAGATGATTATGAGTGCCTCCATAAGGTTTTGAGAGGTTATTTTCTTGTTCTAAGATCCCAAAAGTGAAGAACAAGAATATTCATAATTCCATATAGTTCTTACAATTGTGAAAGCGTGTTTCATAATTTGGTCTAGCAACCAAGATCAAGTGTTCTTGATATTCGTTCGTGGTGTGGATACCGCTAGAGGGTGAAACTTATCATCTTCATAGTTCGTGATTCTTGCTTTGTTCATGATCAAGATTTCAAGCCTTCATCGAATTCAAGGTTGCAAAATCAAAGGCATCAAGGGTTAGTATTCTAGTATTCATTATGTTGTATTTGACTTAATCATATGAATGGATCTATGGGCTTTGGGTTTCATAAATTTTAAATGCTTAATTCCGCTGCGCATGTTACTTCGAAACCCAACATAGAGACCATTCTGGCTTGATCTTTCTGAGCTTCTGCTTTACTGGCTTGGCGTCCTTTCTGATCGGAATTCTGTGCTCCGCGACCTTTCTGTCCAAACCCGGCATGTCTTTGTATGACCATGCGAATACATCCACAAATTCTCTGAGCAGTGCAGTCAGTTTATCTTTGTCTTCCCCCTTGAAGAAGCTGCCAATCTTCGTTTCTTTTGGCTCTTCGTCGATACCCAGATTAACAACCTACAATTCCTCATCAGCCCCTGGACCATTTTTACCACGACAACGAACCTGTTGATCTAGTTCATTTAGGTATGCTATGTTTTTGTGGTCTATTTCATCATAATTTGAATCGTTATTAACTTGTTCATTAGGTTTGTTATTAGTTAATTCATCATTTATGATGTTTGCAATCTCGGGGTACTCAGAAATATCAAATTTTTCATTAGCAAAGAAAGGAAACACACGCTCGGCTATTGCCTCCATATCTTCTTGGGTGAGGGCGTTAGAAACACTCTCGGACTCGAAAGTAAGTGTGAGCCGCTCTTCCTTTGTTGCGGTACGGGGTATGCAACCCATTTCTCGGACCAAAAAATCCTCGGATACTAAGGGCCCCTTCGTTGAATACCAGTTGTTGATTGGCTCGGAGCTTGGCTGGATCTCACTGATGGTTTCCTTTCTGACAACGGTGTCGTAGATGGCGTTGACTTGACAATCATCCATGATGGCAAATTCTTCGAATATGGAGGCTATATCGGATAGTTCTTCCCCCACGGTAATCTCTACCTCGGACTCTATAGTCACTTTCTTGCCCCACCACTCTCGGGGTGACATTGGAGTAGGTTCCCTTTCTTGTGTCGGGAACTCACAATCGGTGAAGATCTCAAGACCGGGTTTTCTGATGCCCTTGTTGTTAACCCACGGTTAGGGAAATATCATGTACGGAACATCTTCCCCTTGGCCAACAAACTAACCGTTTAGTGTGTTGCGGTAAGGTCTCAAGTCAGGGATTTCATATCGTCGACCTTCTTTGCGAGCTTGGGTCTTTTGATTCTTGACTGCTTGCTCGTATTTCAAGTCATCTTCAGTGGGATCGTACCCCAGACCAAACTTGTTCTTGACAAAAGGAACTACTACGGGGTGCAATATCCCTCGTTGATGCTTCCCTAGGCCTAAACCAGGAAAGTGATTCATGTTCCTCATCATGCGGAGGACTTTAGGATTGCTGAGGGCCCATTGTCTGTTTCCCCCTTCTTTGTCAATGGTGTCGGAGAGAGTGGCATCTTCTATCCCGTGTTGGACTTGGTGAACGGGTTGTCCCCCATTTCTGTGGACGGTGACATTCTCGGCCATGATAGTGACTATCTCGCCCCATTTCTGATCTTGACACACTGATGGAGAGTGGAAGGTACCGCATTGGAACTGTGGATCCAAGGTCGGCCCAGAAGTAGGTTGAATGAAGCAGGGACATCAAGTACTTAGAATGGGACGGACATGATCATGCTTCCAAATTCGATATCAACTTCTATCATTCCCATGACTGTACGGGCAGTGCTGTCCTACCCTCTAATGACTTGTGCGGAGGGTTGTAAATCGGAGTTTTTGAGCCTCAGTATGCCCATGACTCGGCTAGGCATTAAGTTGAGGACATTGCCGAAGTGAATGTGACCTATCATTGCTGTGAGGTCCTCGGGAGTCGTGTCGAAAGAGACTGATGTGTCATCCAAGTTCTTGATGATGAGGTCTCGGTGTCTCTTTGATGATGCAATAAGGTCCCAGATGGATATGTTGGATTGCGTCTTCTTGAGCTGTGTTAACAAAGGATCTTCGGGTATGTCGCGTGCTTGCGATCTTTGAGAAGAGGTGCTGGTTGCTGCAGTATTGGGAGGGATTGTGCTCGTTGTTACTCGGCTACTGCGAGTGAGCACGTTCACGGTCCCTTGTAGCTTCTTCTTTCTATTCTCTTAGACTTCCCTTATAATCTCATCATAAGTCACAACATAACAAGAATTATCAAGTTTATTCATATCATCGGAGCCCTCATTCATAATTGGGATCGAATGAGTGGTTCCTTCTAATTCTCCTATCTCTATTACATTGATACCACCCTCATTAGGGATTATGAATTCCTTCTTGTCTATGAGGTCTTGGATGGTGTTGCAGATGGAGAAGCAATCCTTGGTGAGGTGGCCGGTGCATTGATGATAGTCACACCATTTGTGGTGAGCATGATTGGCACGGAGCGGTTGTGGTTGCTTGTACCCTTGAAGAGGGGTGATTTTCCTATAGGCCTCGGTGATGGTCATGCCGTTGAGAGGAGTGTAGACGCGGTCGTTTTGGAACCGCTTGCCTTGTGGTGGGAGAACCTTCTTGTAATTCCCCTTGTCAGTAGTAACGGCATTGACAGAAGCCTCTTTGTTTGAACTAGAGGCGGCCTTGTATCGGTAGGTAGGAGTGGCCTTTTTAATCTCCTTGAGCAAGTCATCCATGCGTACCCCCGCCTCATACATTTGGGAGAAGTCGGAGTAGCAAGTCCCACTTAGGTGGGTGCGGAGATCAATCTTGAGACATTTGAGAAAGATATCCATTTGCTCTTTTATGTTCGGCCTCTCAACAATTTCAGAGAGTTTGTCATTCCATCTCCTTGTGAAGTCAATGAGGGACTCGTTATCTCTTTGAGTGGTGTTCTCGAGCTCTTTCCTTGTGGGCCGGTGAGTGGTGTTGCCTTGATATTGATTCTTGAAGGCAAGTATAGCGGCTTCCCAATCAAGACGGACAGTGAGCGGGAGAGGTGCATACCAATCCTTGGCCGCCCCCTCGAGGGTGAGAGGAAAGCATTGAGCCATAACTTTTGGGGAGACCTTCTTCGGAACCATAGCCCAAATGTAAGTCTCGATGTGAGCCATCGGGAATGAGTTTCCCTTAAACTTGCTAATGTCGGGCATCTTGAATTTGTCGGGAAGAGCGCCCATTGTGCTCATGAGGATGGATGACTGATAAAGGCTTGTGTTGGAGCCTTTTCCCATGTTGAGGCCGTCAAATTTCTGATCAATGTAGGCCATGATGGAATCGACCATTTTGGGGTCGTTGTTGTCGGCGCTTGGTCCCCCCACTTTTTTGGTGCGGGCGCTGACATATGAGCTTTCAATCAAACCCGTGGTCCACTCGGATTCCTCATTGTCATTAACCCCCTTGTTCTTGGAGAGTTTGAGGAGCTTGGCTTTCAGTTGGTTTGAGCTTGCCACAAGGCTTCTTTGGTTTGAGCCTTGTTGTTGAGAGTGGTGATTTGTTGTTGGAGTGTTTGAACCATGGCAGAAAGATGTTCGAGAGTCATGGCGTTGTTGGTGTTAGAGTCGCCGGCCATTGATGATGTAGAAGCTGTTGGAGTGATCGGTTCACGGACAAGCCTGTTGGATGAATCTCTGTAGATGCGGAGAGTACCAATCGGACCTATAATTGGAGAAGTAGCCCTTGTCATTCTCGGTTCACACTTTCGGTCCATGAAGAGGTTGAGAACACACAGTTGGGCACACGACTCAAACCACATAAGAAAAAGACTCTTTTTTTTTATTTATAAGTCGGAGGGAATGGATCCCTTTTGGGGTTTCTAAGAAGATAATGGAATCGTCACACTAGTATATAGACCATCTCGCGGTCCCATATACTCATCGGATTCCATCTCGTTTGTGAATCCTACATGTGTCGGGATTAAACTAAATTAATGTAGTAAAGCATACATGCGGGGATGGATTTTATTTTCGTCCAAAATAACCACTTTTGGGGACGGATTTTTATTGCTTCCGTTTCAACAAGTTGGAATATATGATTTGAAGACATTAGTTTAGGGAAATCTCGGTACATGGAAACCGACTTGAGTCACGGAGTGTTAGACCCTAACTAGAATTGTGTGGTTTGTGCTCGGCTTGAATATGAGGCTTAAAGGTCACCCCCAGCATGTAGTCATGAACTACGCCACGGGCTGAGGTTTACCGCTTCGAAAGAGCCAAGGTCGAGTGGAGCTTGAAACTTTCTAGGACGGGCCTTGATGGGTTTGGGGTTGGACTTGTGCGACTCAATAGTGAGCAGTTTATAGGAGTAATGTGCACATAGTGTGAGATCTATCACGTGACAAATTTTTTTTTTTGAAAAGAAAAGATAAGAACACATAAACACATAAATTACAACTCCCGAATCACCCGTGTGACCGGTAAATAAAACATAAAATTAAACAGTCCAAGGGTTTAATTCTGTCTGATGCAGGCAACTGTGCCCACACCCCACTGTTTTGTTCAGTTACTGAAACCTGTTCTTGCCCTGGAAATTGGCCCAGAAGCGCGCGCCTCAGGCTAGTGTTGTGGGAAGTGCGCGACTGGCGCATAGAAACTGGGAGGCACCCGCTTCTGGGCTCACCTGTCAGATCATCACAAACTTATGGACTCAGGGGATTGCCCTGGTCCTGATTGTGTGATGGAACCCCTGCGATGTTTGTTAGCACGAAATAATAGGAAGAATAGGAAGAACACATGGAAGGCGGGCGATTCTGGAATTTGACTCGGGACGCGCTCGCTCTGGACCATGAAGGTCCGAGGCGCGCGCTTCCCATGTCAATTTCCAGAATGCCCATAAAAGTGAATTATGAACAGAAACACAAGTTTAACCCTCAAGCTATCCCCAGCAGAGTCGCCACTGTAGATACCCCGGGAAAAACCCCCCACTTGGCTAGAGCGGTGAATTATCCTTGGATGTCTAATCGTGTTTTAGAGTCGCCACCCACGTTTTTTAGGAACGTAAGAAAACCTAATGTTTATGAGCCTGAGTTTGATTTACGAAAACAGAGATTCTTTGGGATGAGGGGTTCGGGGGTTAGGTTACGAAATGGGAAGTACTTAAACATCCATTTCGCCCGAGCAAAGTCGGTCTTGTTTGTTCATAATTCACTTTTTAAGATAAATGTGTTCTTCCTATTAAAATGATGATAAAAAGGGGTTTTAGAGTTTGAAATGTAGGGAGATGACTCCTAGGCCAATTCAATGTAAAGAAGGAGAGGAGGAATGTTTAAGACCTTTACCTATAGTATCCTTAAAAAAGAACCTCTTGTAAAGTCTTGAAGAAGAGGTTGAATACTTTGTTGAAGAAGTCCCAAGAAGAAGTCTAGGAAAGAAGTGAGTAAAAAGGTTTGAAAGTAATGATGTCCAAGGTCCTCCTCCAATGATGGATTGGAGGGGTTTTTATAGTTGAAAAGTGATTGTTTTTGGAGCTAAACGGAGTCTCCAAGAAATCTTTCCCGGGCAAAATCATGTATAATGAGCAAGGGAGAGATTCTTGGGCAGAATCTGTAACTGACACGCCCCAGAAGCACGCGCATCCCACCTAGGCGGCGGAAGGCGCGCGCGTCTGGCCTCAAGGGGTGGAGGCGCGCGATTCGGAGAAGCGATTTTTGACAGAATGTACTAGAAAGTTAGAACTGTTATTCAGTTTAGCCCCGGGACTTAACGGAGTCCGTCTGGAACTTAACCAAATTAACAGAAACTAACAGGAAACACTTAAAAGAGGGAGAAACACAAAATCAAGTGTGCAATCGGGGTAGCGGTCCAAGGCGGGGTGTCTACAGAGCCCCTCGGCGGCGTGGATTGCGAGGCAAACGCACCGATAAAAGACAGACATCCGCCTAGGACATCACCAAGAAAAGGAAAAGACTCGATAAAAGCAGGAATTTGAAATTGCGGAGGATAGAGGTGCGCTCCCTGTGTGAGCAGCTTTGAGGGATAAGGGTGCGCTCCCTGTTTGAGCGGCTTTGCTAATAGCGGGATCCGTTTCCTGGAAGCGGGATCTGTTTGCTGGAAATGGGATCTGTTTGCTGATAGCGAGATCCGTTTGTTGGAAGCGGGATCAGTTTGCTGAGAGCGAGATCCGTTGGCTGGAAGCGGGATCCGTTTGCATGAGAGCGAGATCTGTTTAGTGAAAGCGGGATCCGTTTGCTAAGAGCGAGATCCGTTTGCTGGAAGCGGGACCTGTTTGCCGATAGCGAGATCCGTTTGCGGGAATGCGGGACCCGGACGACCGTTTGCTGAAGTGCGGGACCCGGGGGACCGTTTGCTGAAGTGCGGGACCTAGAGGACCATCTGCTGAAGTGCGGGACCTAGAGGACCGTCTGCTGAAGTGTGGAACCTAGAGGACCGTTTGCTGAAGAGCGGGACCCGGAGGACCGTCTGCTGAAGTGCGGGACCTAGAGGACCGTCTGCTGAAGTGCGGGACCTAAAGGACCGTCTGCTGAAGTGCGGGACCCGGAGGACCGTTTGCTGAAGTGCGGGACCCAGAGGACCGTCTGCTGAAGTGCGGGACCTAGAGGACCGTTTGCTGAAGTGCGGGACCTAGAGGACCATCTGCTGAAGTGCGGGACCTAGAGGACCGTTTGCTGAAGTGCGGGACCTAGAAGACCGTCTGCTGAAGTGCGGGACCCGGGGGACCGTTTGCTGAAGTGCGGGACCCGGAGGACCGTCTGCTGAAGTGCGGGACCTAGAGGACAGTCTGCTGAAGTGCGGGACCTAGAGGACCGTCTGCTGAAGTGCGGGACTCGGGGGATCGTTTGCTGAAGTGCGGGACCCAGAGGACCGTTTGCTGGAGTGCGGGACCCGGAGGACCGTTTGCTTTGAATGGATGTTGATCTGGTTTGATGATGAAGCAGTGATTCCGTGGATCATCCCGGACCAAGTTGTTATCGTGAGTCGTATTTTGACTGTTTGACTTTGACTTTTGACGGGGTGCGGGCACAGTTGACTGCAGAATGCTTTGTGCTGGGGATGAATTATAAAAACTGATCTTTAAGAAAATAAAAGACACCCTACTTTAAATGGGAGTTTTTATCTTATTTCAGTTTTTAGACATGCCTTAAGGGCGGACCAAATTAATGTGTGCCCTTCCGAGTGCTTGCTGCCGTCGTTTTGAGCTTCTCTTGTTGGTGGGATTGATCTTTTCTGTAGATAGAAGGCGTTTGAACGTGCCTGGGCTTCTTTCTTGAACTGGCAAGGGCATATTTCTGGAGCCTTCCTATGCCTGGGACGCGGGCGCTTCCTTTCTTGGATACGGAACGCGCGCGCCTTGTAGACCGGTGTCGGGAGGCGCGCGCTTCTTGGAGGCGAAATTCAGGGCCTGATATTTGCTGGCCAAAAGATCCTCCAACAGCTATAATATCAGCTTTTGGTCGACAATTCGATTCCAACAGCCCTTTTCTGTCATTTTTGAACACCATTCTATTACCCAATCTTGCTTATAACCTTCTTTCCCATGGCCTCCAACCTTTTTAGTCTTGATGCCGAGGTTGTCAAGAGTTACGAGAAGGATTTGTCGACCTTCGTGTATTCTTTTAAGACTCATCCCAAAAATGCCTTCATCAAAGATTCCGGGCTTCGAATTCTCTTCACTTTACGGACATTGAAGCCGGATTGGGACTTGTTGAAGGCTGCTGCAGCTTTTTGGGATTGTGATAGCCATACATTTAACTTTTCGGCTAATGAAATGGTGCCGACCGTAGATGATTTTGGGGCCATTTTGGGTATGCCTTTGGCCGGTCGGATTGCCGTCCCCAAGTATTACCGCGGTGTTGTTGATTCTTGGGTTGACATTCTGAATCTCCCTGTCGGAGAAGTGAAGAAGATGATGCACGGGACCGTTGTTGACATAACTGATCTTCCGATGTTTTTCAGTTTGCATTCGGAAGATGTCGCGGTTCAATCCTTTAAGAGAAATGCCATGGCTGTCTCCCTTTTCAGCGAGGTTTTGTTTGTCACTCCTTTGGGTACTGCGGATGCGCAGTTGGATGAAATTGTGTTGCAGACGAAAGGACAGCGATTTAACATAATCCCGCTCATTGTAGGAGAGACCTTGCATGGTTTGGACGAATTGCACCGTACGGGCGAGATGCGACGGGGAAGCCCCTTGCTTTTGACCATATGGCTTCGGGAGCATTTCAGGATTTACGCGTTGGATGGCGACCTTTCTCCTTTTGCTGTTCATAGGCGTCGGTTGCTGATTAGAGATTTGACCGAAGAGGGTTGGAGGAAATTTTTTTACTTCTCGGCTTACAGCTGACATTGAATGGTGTCCTTGGGGTCTTCACCCCTTTGTGGAGTGGACCATCGGTTTTCAGCATGTAGTTTTACCTGGATTGAGGGACTCTTCGTTATATCAGCCAGAACGGGTTTTGAGACAGTTTGGTCGTCAGCAAATAATTCCTTTTCCGAGGAATGGGGTACTTCGTCCAGTTTCTTATATGGGTCCGGACTTCTCGAATGAGCTCCAGACGGCTTAGAGAGATGCTCATGACTGTTGGGCTTCCGCTCCATTGCACCGGGGCAGTATTTTTCTTCCCGAGAGTTACTTGGATCATTTGCTTGGTACCGTCTGTCGCGACCCCGAACCCCGCGGGCCCGAGATCGCGAGCTGGACGTCGACTTAAGACCAAAACTCTAAAATATAGAAGTTAAAAATTCCATTTGATTCCAAAAGGTGATGATCCAAAGTTTTACAAATCCAAGTTTAAATCAACAAATTACATCTAACATAAGCTCCACAGCTTATGCCCAAAAGAATAAAATATACAATTCTTAATGACGTCAATAATGGTAAGACTATCCCCAAAAGGTTATACATTTAAATAATGAAAACCGATCCATAACAACCTGCCCCAAAATCTCAAACCTCTCGACGTCCTCCTCGAACCGCGAATCCTAATCCTTTTCCTCCTGGGGGGGGGGTTAAGCAAAAAACAAAGATGGAAATAAACGGGGTGAGATAAAATCTCAGTAAGTTACTAATGCAACTACATGACATGCTATTATGCAATGACCAATAGCAATTAACATAAGACAGATAGTAGCGGAATAATAAGTGACATGCTGTTGAACAATAACATCCAATAGTCAATCATATAAATAAACATATAACAACAAATGAGAGGCTCCCTATCGCCAACCGTCCCATACCGGTTGGAAATAACGACCAGCTCATCATGCAACACATAAAGCTGAAATAAACACTCATAAGTGGATACATAGCCAAGGTTTCACCCAACTGAAAGAACCAAATAAAGGTCGCTGCGCAGCTTCAATAATCAACAATCAACATCTTCATAGCAGCATGAAAGCTAGAAGAGAAAACCCCGGTACCGGAACCAATAACCATAAGAGTGTCACAAAGGACAAGGACCATGACACAAAGTCATGCCCGTTAGCTAGATACATTCACAGAGGAACGCTAACTTGACTTTTCCAAGGCCAATCTGGAAAAGGGGTATAGTAAGGGCAAAACAATGGTCAACATTATAATGGACTTGACTTTGCCATTAAAATCTTTCCCATCGCCCGATGCAACAAATATGCCAGCTGGGCTTCCAAATAAATGCTAAGTAATAAATACTAGCTTAATTAAACAACTTAGGGTTCCAAAGTAGGGAACCACACCAATTAATCACCATAAAGATGCAAACGATTTCTCATGAAGAGTTCAACAACAACGAACACAAGAAGTTTCTCATACAAGCACAACAACGATAACGGAATTTCTCATAAGGAGCACAACAACATTGATCATTAAACAAGATGGTTCCAAGACAAGGACCCATACAAAACACATCCTAAAGATGATACCCACGAGTTAATCGTAAAGAGCACAACCCAAACGGTCGCTCACCAATGGCACAATGACTTTTACCAAAATGTCCATAAACATTTACTCAAAAGATATACTAGGACTATGGACTCAACCATCTCATCACACCTGGAATTCCAAATAAGAAATCCGAATGAATGCATCTTAAGGTTAATCAAACCGTAAGTACCCAAGCGAATCCAAAAGGTTACCCTTATTAGAACATGATCACGACTGGACTACACCCTACACTTTAGTGTTCCAAAACAACCCTCTAGGTACTATAGGATATCGCCTAAAACCTAGACTAAGTCTTATCCTAAAATCAATCCGATCAGTAAATTAGCTTTCAATTAAAGGGTCTCAAAGTATGAAGTCCTCACTTATATCCCAAAATGATCATAACAACTCAATAAAGTCACTCAATTGAATTTACAAAACTTGTTCACAATGGATCGATACAACTCCTCTTAACCTCAAACACCCAATAAAATCCCGAAGTATAAAACTTATAACTTAACTGAACAACCTATACCATATTTTTTTACTCGGAGAGAGCTTCGAAACGATAGTTTACACGCCTAAAACGGAGTCCGGACGAAGAAGTTATGGGGAAACAGTTTTAGAAGAAAAGAGAAGAATATATCAGAGTCCCAGCTTGGCACGACCGTGCCTAAGAAAGTGGCACGACCGTGCCAATCATGACGGGAGAAAAGTGAATATTGGCACGACCGTGCCAAATAAAGGGGCACGACCGTGCCAGAAGAACAATGCCCAGATTCTTCCTGGGTTTACCAATTTCGAACCAAAACACAACCTTCACTAAAGTTATCAAAATCAAAGCTTCCCAATACATTTCTAAAGCTCCTAAACAACATCCAACCTAAAGGGAACCTAAATAACACCCTTTAATCATCCAAACCAACACCAAATCCCCACATTTAAGATTTCACCATTTTTACCCAAAAACTCAAATAAATTCAAAATAAATTCTAAACTCAACCAAACTTCAAATATAACACATCAAACATCATATAAACATGAGATGAACATTTTAGCATCAAAATGGGGGAAAAGTAACTTACTTGATAAATCTCAAAGTTGACGGAATTAAATTCTTTTTGGTTCTACGCGATCCTATCGACGATCTAAACAAGGTTCATGTTTTAAGAAATGAGAGATTATGAGAGGAACATGGAGAAAAAGAAGAGAGAAGGAAGAGAAGAAACTTACCATAAACAAGGGGAGAGAGAGAGAGTTTCCAGGGAGAGAGATGGAGGTGGAGTGTGAGGGTGAAAGAGTAGGGTGAGGGAGGTGAGTAGGGAGAAGATGAAGATTAAAATGTTACACCTAGCCCCCTTCCCCCACTAACTAGCACAATTACTTACACTCCCGACTAACAATTAAGACTCAACACTTCAACACTAGCCCAAATAACTCGAATAAAATTGCTAGCCATAATTATTATAACACATAAATTGCACACATAATTATTTAAATAAATAATAATTTAAATAAATAAATAAGCAAATAATTAAATAATAATCATTTAATTACTAATAAAATAGAGCCTAGATTTCAGGTCGTGACATTCACTCCCCCTTAAAGAAATTTCGACCCGAATTTTAACGAGACTTACCCGAAAGACTAATTAGCTACGGATACGATAGTTCCGCATTTCTCAAATTCCTCAATTGTCCAATCTAACCCACTAAAAGGTAACCTTAAGTAATGCTTACGATAACACCACCTCTCGAACCGAATCATTCCATTATTATCTTCACGGTATTTCCTCTAACTCCCTTTTTAGTTAATAATTTGTGCTCATATACCCAAGGAAACCTACAAATCTCAAATCCTCAATAACTAACCCAAGTTAGTCTTTCACGCATACATTTATTAACCTAATGATACTTAGGTTCAATAGTGCTACCGTCATAATAAACCAATTAGCTAGCAACGTTCCAACTGACCCAATACCAATTCATGATATTCCTTAATTATGCCCAAGTATTGATAATCAACTTCCTTCACATACCCTTGATCCAATTCGGGAAACACCACCAAGAAGGGATTTAGAACATAGAACCACTATCTACCCAAAATTTCGAAATGCCTTTAACATAGATTGAGAAATTATTACTCTCCCAAAATGTACTTAGTCCTTTCTAACTTAACACGCTTACCACCATTAATGATCATAACTCCTACAACAAACTCATCATCCATAACAAATCGTACACCTCTCCATACTAATCCATTCCGATGCATTCACGGGGATGTACTAAAAGTAAACAAAATCTCCTATCCAGAAATCCTCAATTTGAATCCTCAACTCTTATAACCCAACCGATGCCATAAGGACATTGATCTAAATATTTGCACTACAACCTTGTACCATAACAACTCAATTTAACCCAAGCTTCTCCTCAAACACTGGGTACTATTCGGAAGAAAACGAAAATCTTACGAATGATATATACACCCAACAAATTGACCGAAACTAAATACTCGGATTTCAATTAAGAAAAGATAGGTATAACTCTACCCAAAGGAACGGTCTCAAACAGTTTTAAGAAACTAGGAATGGAGAATATAACAATCTCCTACAACAATAGATTAAAGCAATAGTAACATCAAAATCTTGAAATAGCAACATGGCTAATTTAGCAGGTGAGACATAACCATACTTAAGCACATCATAAGCACATAAGACTTCATCAGATACCCTAAACTCCTCCATAGGAGTAGACACCTACAACACATAAGTCAAAGACTCAGAAGAAATAAATGCAACTAAATGCACAGAAACACATAAATGCGATGACCCTAAAATGCACGCGCTCGCTCTCACGACGCAAAATAATACCTCCTGAAATTATCCGTTACCTGGTGAGTGCTGATTGATTGCAAATACTCTACCCGAAACCTTGGGCTTCCCCGAAGCATCCCTCTTCTGACCCTGTGGTATTCCAGTTCCTGTCCCCGATGACTGAACTCTAAACCTCGGACAATCTTTAACGAAGTGTCCCAACTGACCACACTTCACACATTTTCCTTACTTCTTCCAACACTTGTCTTCTGAGTGTCCTTTCCTCTGACAGTAGCTGCAGACTTTCCCATTTCGTGTCCCCTTATTAGAACCTTGATTTCCTACTGTTGGTTGCCCTTGAAGTTGCCTTCTGAATCGAGTTTGCACTCCAGAATTACCTCTGTTATCCGAATGTTGCTGTTGTGACTTACTCTGCCCTCCTTGCTTACCCGGGTTAACCATCTCAATCTTCCTTTTGTGTTCCCCAATATCCTGCTCAATCAAGTAGACTCGATCCACCGCATCCTGAAAAGGTTGAATTCTTTGGGCTAAAAGTTGAGTCCTAATAGCTGTCTTCAAACCCCTGATCAATCTCATCGCTTTCTGCTCCTCGGTCCGCACTAGGTAGTCACAACACCTGGGTAATTCTGCGAACTTAGCCGAGTACTGTGCTACTGACATCATGCCTTGCTCCAAGCTGAGGAACTCGATCTCTTTCCGGTTTTGATTTACTAGAGAGATAAAATGATCCTTGAATTTCCTCACGAACCACTCCCAAGGATATGGTACAAGAGTCGCATCCCAACTGGTCTTCAGTGCCTTCCACCAATGTTCCGCAGCCCCCACGAGCTTATAAGCTGCAAACAGAACCCTATCCTCATCAGTGCAACCAAAGACATCGTAGATTTTCTCCATCGATTCTATCCATAGCTCGGCTTTCTTCACATCCGGCTCACCGTCGTACTCACTTGGTTTCAACTTTAAGAACTGCTCCAACCTATATCGCGGAGGTGCTACATGTTCCTCTCTCGGCCCTTGGTCATGAATTGCTTTCACGGCCGCTTCAAACCTGTACTGAAACATTGCACGGTTTTCTTCCCGTAGACCATTTTGATTCTGAGTCCCACTAGAACTTTCACCCGATCTTCTTCTAGCCATCACAAACAAATACCTGCATAAAATACTCATCGTTACTCACTTCGAACCCATCTACCCTCCTAGGTCATTCTAGTCCACCTATACTTATACATAGAGCTAAACCATAGCTCTGATACCAACTGTCGCGACCCCGAACCCCGCGGGCCCGAGATCGCGAGCTGGACGTTGACTTAAGACCAAAACTCTAAAATATAAAAGTTAAAAATTCCATTTGATTCCAAAAGGTGATGATCCAAAGTTTTACAAATCCAAGTTTAAATCAACAAAGTACATCTAACATAAGCTCCACAGCTTATGCCCAAAAGAATAAAATATACAATTCTTAATGACGTCAATAATGGTAAGACTATCCCCAAAAGGTTATACATTTAAATAATGAAAACCGATCCATAACAACCTGCCCCAAAATCTCAAACCTCTCGACGTCCTCCTCGAACCGCGAATCCTAATCCTTTTCCTCCTGGGGGGGGGTTAAGCAAAAAACAAAGATGGAAATAAACGGGGTAAGATAAAATCTCAGTAAGTTACTAATGCAACTACATGACATGCTATTATGCAATGACCAATAGCAATTAACATAAGACAGATAGCAGCGGAATAATAAGTGACATGCTGTTGAACAATAACATCCAATAGTCAATCATATAAATAAACATATAACAACAAATGAGAGGCTCCCTATCGCCAACCGTCCCATACCGGTTGGAAATAACGACCAGCTCATCATGCAACACATAAAGCTGAAATAAACACTCATAAGTGGATACATAGCCAAGGTTTCACCCAACTGAAAGAACCAAATAAAGGTCGCTGCGCAGCTTCAATAATCAACAATCAACATCTTCATAGCAGCATGAAAGCTAGAAGAGAAAACCCCGGTACCGGAACCAATAACCATAAGAGTGTCACAAAGGACAAGGACCATGACACAAAGTCATGCCCGTTAGCTAGATACATTCACAGAGGAACGCTAACTTGACTTTTCCAAGGCCAATCTGGAAAAGGGGTATAGTAAGGGCAAAACAATGGTCAACATTATAATGGACTTGACTTTGCCATTAAAATCTTTCCCATCGCCCGATGCAACAAATATGCCAGCTGGGCTTCCAAATAAATGCTAAGTAATAAATACTAGCTTAATTAAACAACTTAGGGTTCCAAAGTAGGGAACCACACCAATTAATCACCATAAAGATGCAAACGATTTCTCATGAAGAGTTCAACAACAACGAACACAAGAAGTTTCTCATACAAGCACAACAACGATAAACGGAATTTCTCATAAGGAGCACAACAACATTGATCATTAAACAAGATGGTTCCAAGACAAGGACCCATACAAAACACATCCTAAAGATGATACCCACGAGTTAATCGTAAAGAGCACAACCCAAACGGTCGCTCACCAATGGCACAATGACTTTTACCAAAATGTCCATAAACATTTACTCAAAAGATATACTAGGACTATGGACTCAACCATCTCATCACACCTGGAATTCCAAATAAGAAATCCGAATGAATGCATCTTAAGGTTAATCAAACCGTAAGTACCCAAGCGAATCCAAAAGGTTACCCTTATTAGAACATGATCACGACTGGACTACACCCTACACTTTAGTGTTCCAAAACAACCCTCTAGGTACTATAGGATATCGCCTAAAACCTAGACTAAGTCTTATCCTAAAATCAATCCGATCAGTAAATTAGCTTTCAATTAAAGGGTCTCAAAGTATGAAGTCCTCACTTATATCCCAAAATGATCATAACAACTCAATAAAGTCACTCAATTGAATTTACAAAACTTGTTCACAATGGATCGATACAACTCCTCTTAACCTCAAACACCCAATAAAATCCCGAAGTATAAAACTTATAACTTAACTGAACAACCTATACCATATTTTAGTACTCGGAGAGAGCTTCGAAACGATAGTTTACACGCCTAAAACGGAATCCGGACGAAGAAGTTATGGGGGAAACAGTTTTAGAAGAAAAGAGAAGAATATATCAGAGTCCCAGCTTGGCACGACCGTGCCTAAGAAAGTGGCACGACCGTGCCAATCATGAAGGAAGGAAAGGGAATTTTGGCGCGACCGTGCCTAAGAAAGTGGCACGACTGTGCCAATCATGACGGGAGAAAAGTGAATATTGGCACGACCGTGCCAAATAAAGGGGCACGACCGTGCCAGAAGAACAATGCCCAGATTCTTCCTGGGTTTACCAATTTCGAACCAAAACACAACCTTCACTAAAGTTATCAAAATCAAAGCTTCCCAATACATTTCTAAAGCTCCTAAACAACATCCAACCTAAAGGGAACCTAAATAACACCCTTTAATCATCCAAACCAACACCAAATCCCCACATTCAAGATTTCACCATTTTTACCCAAAAACTCAAATAAATTCAAAATAAATTCTAAACTCAACCAAACTTCAAATATAACACATCAAACATCATATAAACATGAGATGAACATTTTAGCATCAAAATGGGGGAAAAGTAACTTACTTGATAAATCTCAAAGTTGACGGAATTAAATTCTTTTTGGTTCTACGCGATCCTATCGACGATCTAAACAAGGTTCATGTTTTAAGAAATGAGAGATTATGAGAGGAAGATGGAGAAAAAGAAGAGAGAAGGAAGAGAAGAAACTTACCATAAACAAGGGGAGAGAGAGAGAGTTTCCAGGGAGAGAGATGGAGGTGGAGTGTGAGGGTGAAAGAGTAGGGTGAGGGAGGTGAGTAGGGAGAAGATGAAGATTAAAATGTTACACCTAGCCCCCTTCCCCCACTAACTAGCACAATTACATACACTCCCGACTAACAATTAAGACTCAACACTTCAACACTAGCCCAAATAACTCGAATAAAATTGCTAGGCATAATTATTATAACACATAAATTGCACACATAATTATTTAAATAAATAATAATTTAAATAAATAAATAAACAAATAATTAAATAATAATCATTTAATTACTAATAAAATAGAGCCTAGATTTCGGGTCGTGACACCGTCTACCGCGGCATTACTTGGGTAGACACTCTTCGGGCTGAGTTGCTAGGAAGGGACTTTGAGTCCAGCAGTGCTTTGAGGTACAAGGAAGCTGCTGCTGATGTGAACAACATTCTGACCGACCCTTTTGGTACCCCGTTGGATGACTTTTATTCTCGGAGGTGCTCGGTTGCGCAGAAGATATCGGTCTGCATCAGTGTTCCTAGACCTCCCAAGAAGAGTAGGATTGATGGTCGTTCGGGTGGTCTTTCGAAGGTCAAGAGAAAATTAGATTTTTCCTAGTATCCCCAAGAGATTGCAATTAAAATAGACCACTTGTTAGGATATAATGTTTTAATGTCTTTTATTAGCTCAACATTTTCATTGTAATGATAAGAATGATTTAGAGAATGAATAAAATTGCATCTCGTTAATTCGAAATGATTTGGGTATTTATTTATGTTTTAGACCGCACCCGAAGGTTGCCTACGTTCCTCTAGTGTAGAGGCTCAGGTCTCCGTAGTTCAAACAAACGAAGACCATTTTTTTTTAGTGTGCACGTGCTCTAATTTTTGCCTAGGCCGCCCTTGCGGGTTTTCAACCTAGCGATCTTCTTTTTTTTTTTTTTTTTTTTTTTTTATAGTGTTCGTTTATTAGACGTAAAACCTCTTCAATTTGTCGAGGTTGACCTCCTTTGGTAGCTGATCTCCGTCTAAATCCACGAGTCGGACTGCACCACCGCTTGTATCTTCTTGACCACGTACGGACCAATCCATCGGGGTCCCCATTTTCCAAGGGGGTTCATGGCATTAGGAGGTTGTTGTCTTAGGACCAAATCTCCCACACTGATGTTTTGGGGCTTCACCTTTTTGTTGAAAGCCCTAGCCATTCTTTGTTGATAGGCCCTCGTACGTTCGATCGCTCTTAGCCTTCTCTCGTCGAGTAGGGCTAGCTGTTCATTTCGACTTTGCATCCAATCGACTTCATTGACTTGGTTCTCGAGGAGGACCCGCAGGGACGGAACTTCGAGCTCTATTGGTAGCACAACTTCGGAACCATATACCAGTGCATAAGGAGTTTCTCCAGTCGCTGTCCGTATTGACGTGCGATAGCCCCATAATGCTAGAAGTAACTTTTCGGGCCAATCCCTTCCAGTGGAGGCCATTTTCTTCACAATGGTCTCGATGGTCTTATTAGCTGCCTCGACCGCGCCGTTTGCTTGAGGGCGGTATGGAGATGACTTGTTCTTAGTAATCTTGTATTCTACCAGGAGTGCGTCCATCTCTTTCTCGAAGTGAGACCCGTTATCTGAGATGATCTCTTGAGGAACGCCGTATCGGCACATGATGTGGGTTTTCACGAATTCGGCCACTTTCTTGGCGTTGAGAACTCGGTAAGCCTGTGTTTCGACCCATTTTGTAAAATAGTCCATGGCTACTAGGACAAAAGATTGCCCGTTGCTTCTAGTAGGGTGAACTTTACCGATGATGTCTATGCCCCAACAAAAGAAAGGCCAAGGCGTAGTCATATTGTAAAGCTGTGAGGGTGGAGCGTGCTGTAGATTGGCATGGAATTGGCATTTGGCGCACCTCTTGACTTTCTCGAAGCAGTCCCTTTCCATGGTACTCCAATAATAACCCATGCGGAGTATCTTCTTGGCCAACATAAACCCGTTCATGTGACGCCCACATTCACCTTCGTGGATCTCATGCATTATTTCTTGAGCTTCGGTCTCATTTGCACATAGGAGATTGATCCCCTCGTGATGCCTTTTGTAGACTCTGTCCCCAATCAGTACATATCGGGAGGCTAGTCTTTGCAGTGCCATTTGAGACTTCTTATTGCTGTTCTCGGGATAAGTACCATCTTTGAGGAAATTCATGATATATGCGTGCCACGGGGAGTTTTCTTGGACCTCGTTGATCTCAATACTCATGCAGTATGCCGGGCTGTTTTGTCAGGAAATTTTGAAGGGCTTCACCATTTTACCCTCAGGCATTTCGACCAGTGAAGTGATGGTGGCTAGTGCATCAGCAAAACGGTTCTTGTCCCTTGGTAGGTAATTGAAGGTGATTTCTTGAAATTGTTCAACCAACTCCTCGAGATGTTGACCATACCGTTGCAGGGTCGAGTCTTGAATCTTCCATTTTCCAGATGTCTGATTGATGATGAGTAAGGAATCACCGAATACTTCTAAACTTGTGACATTTCTCTCGAGGGCTGCTTCGAGCCCCGCTATGCAAGCTTCGTACTCAGCTGTATTGTTAGTGGCTTCAAATTCGAGGCGGATGGCGATTGGAGTATACACGTTATTTGGATCAATGAGTAACATCCCTATGCCATATCCATGCTTATTGGATGCGCCATCGAAAAAAAGTTGCCACTTATTTTCCTCTATTGTAGCGCAAATTAAATGCTCATCGGGGAACTGTACATCTTCCCCCTTCACTTCGTCACACGGAAATTCAACAAGCTGATCACTGAACACCTTCCCCCTGATGGATTTGAGTGTGACGTAACTGATATCGTAGCCGGCGAGCATGGAATACCATCTGGCTATTCTTGTTGACATGAAAGGCTTCTCGAAGATGTAGCGGAGCGGGTCCACTTTTGCTACCAACTTGATTGGGAAGGCCTCCATGTAATGCTTGAGCTTTTGAGTAACCCAAACCAATGCAGAACAAGACTTCTCTAAGACAGAGTAGTTCTTTTCAGCTCCTTGAAACCGTCGGCTGACAAAGTAGATGGCATTCTCCTTTGTGGAGTCTCGCTGCTCTTGTGCTAACATAGCCCCTAGGGATTCATCATTGACAGTGAGATAGAGCAAGAGAGGCTTCTCTTCGTGTGGTGGAACCAAAACTGGAGGGCATGTTAAGTAATGTTTCACTTGGTCGAAGGCTTCTTGGCACGCATTGGGCCATTCTAGAGCCACATTCTTTTTGAGTAGCTTGAAGATTGGCTCACACATGGAAGTGAGTTGGTGCACAAACCGACTGATGTATTGAAGTCTGCCCATGAAACCTTTGATTTCTTTCTGCGTCCTTGGGGGAGGCATGTCAATGATTGCCTTGATCTTGGAGGGATCGGCTTCAATTCCTCTTTCACTGACCATGTAACCAAGAACCTTTCCTCTGATGACCCCAAAAGTGCACTTTGCGGGATTGAGTCTCATCTTGTGTTGCCGAAGCCTTTCAAAGAATTTGCGAAGATCGATCAAATGTTGACCATCGGTTCCCTTCAAATGGATGATCATGTCGTCTACAGAGACCTCGATCTCTTTATGAATCATATCGTGGAATAGATCCCTAACAGCCCACTGGTAGGTAGCTCCAGCGTTCCTTAGTCCAAACGGCATGACTGTGTAGCAGAAGGTCCCCCACGTAGTTGTGAATCTGATTGTAACCGGCAAAACCATCCACAAATGAGCGGACTTCATAGTTGGCAGTTGAATCGACGAGCATGTCGATGTTTGGTAGTGGAAAATCATCTTTCGGGGAAGCTTTGTTCAAATCCCGGAAGTCCACACAAACTCGAACCTTGCCATTTGCCTTTCTGACTGTCACAATGTTGGCTAGCCAAGTTGGATACTCAATGACTTTGATGAAACCCACACTGAAGAGCTTTTCAATCTCTTCTTTGACTTGTAGAGACCAATTCTGCTTGATCTTTCTGAGCTTCTGCTTTACTGGCTTGGCGTCCTTTCTGATCGGAATTCTGTGCTCCGCAACCTTTCTGTCCAAACCCGGCATGTCTTTGTATGACCATGCGAATACATCCACAAATTCTCTGAGCAGTGCAGTCAGTTTGTCTTTGTCCTCCCCCTTGAAGAAGCTGCCAACCTTCGTTTCTTTCGGCTCTTCGTCGGTACCCAGATTAACAACATGCAATTCCTCATCAGCCCTTGGACCATTTTCACCACGACAACGAACCTGTTGATCTAGTTCATTTAGGTATGTTATGTTTTTGTGGTCTATTTCATCATAATTTGAATCGTTATTAACTTGTTCATTAGGTTTGTTATTAGTTAATTCATCATTTATGATGTTTGCAATCTCGTGGTACTCAGAAATATCAAATTTTTCATTAGCAAAGAAAGGAAACACACGCTCGGCTATTGCCTCCATATCTTCTTGGGTGAGGGCGTTAGAAACACTCTCGGACTCGAAAGTAAGTGTGAGCCGCTCTTCCTTTGTTGCTGTATGGGGTATGCAACCCATTTCTCGGACCAAGAAATCCTCGGATACTAAGGGCCCCTTCGTTGAATACCAGTTGTTGATTGGCTCGGAGCTTGGCTGGATCTCACTGATGGTTTCCTTTCTGACAACGGTGTCGTAGATGGCGTTGACTTGACAATCGTCCATGATGGCAAATTCTTCGAATATGGAGGCTAGATCGGATAGTTCTTCCCCACGGTAATTTCTACCTCGGACTCTATAGTCACTTTCTTGCCCCACCACTCTTGGGGTGACATTGGAGTAGGTTCCCTTTCTTGTGTCGGGAACTCACAATCGGTGTAGATCTCAAGACCGGGTTTTCTGATGCCCTTGTTGTTAACCCACGGTTCGGGAAATATCATGTACGGAACATCTTCCCCTTGGCGAACAAAGTAACCGTTTAGTGTGTTGCGGTAAGGTCTCAAGTCAGGGATTTCATATCGTCGAACATCTTTGCGAGCTTGGGTCTTTTGATTCTTGACTGCTTGCTTGTATTTCAAGTCATCTTCAGTGGGCTCGTACCCCAGACGAAACTTGTTTTTGACAAAAAGAACTACTACGGGGTACAATATCCCTCGTTGATGCTTCCCTAGGCCTAAACCGGGAAAGTGATTCATGTTCCTCATCATGCGGAGGACTTTAGGATTGCTGGGGGCCCATTGTCTGTTTCCCCTTCTTTGTCAATGGTGTTGACGCCGGAGAGAGTGGCATCTTCTATCCCGTGTTGGACTTGGTGAACGGGTTGTCCCCCATTTCTGTGGACGGTGACATTCTTAGCCATGATAGTGACTATCTCGTCCCCATTTCTGATCTTGACACACTGATGGAGAGTGGAAGGTACCGCATTGGAACTGTGGATCCAAGGTCGGCCCAGAAGTAGGTTGAATTAAGCAGGGACATCAAGTACTTGGAATGGGACGGACATGATCATGCTTCCAAATTCGATATCAACTTCTATCATTCCCATTACTGTACGGGCAGTGCTGTTGTATCCTCTAATGACTTGTGCGAATGGTTGTAAATCGGAGTTTTTGAGCCTCAGTATGCCCATGACTCGGCTAGGCATTAAGTTGAGGACATTGCCGAAGTGAATGTGACCTATCATTGCTGTGAGGTCCTCGGGAGTCGTGTCAGAAGAGACTGATGTGTCATGCAAGTTCTTGATGACGAGGTCTCGGTGTCTCTTTGATGATGCAATAAGGTCCCAGATGGATATGTTGGCTTGCGTCTTCTTGAGCTGTGTTAACAAAGGATCTTCGGGTATGTCGCGTGCTTGCGATCTTTGAGAAGAGGTGCTGGTTGCAGCAGTATTGGGAGAGATTGTGCTCGTTGTTACTCGGCTACTGCGAGTGAGCACGTTCACGGTCCCTTGTAGCTTCTTCTTTCTATTCTCTTAGACTTCCCTCATAATCTCATCATAAGTCACAACATAACAAGAATTATCAAGTTTATTCATATCATCGGAGCTCTCTTTCACAATTGGGATCGAATGAGTGGTTCCTTCTAATTCCCCTATCTCTATTACATTGACACCACCCTCATTAGGGATTATGAATTCCTTCTTGTCTATGAGGTCTTGGATGGTGTTTCGGATGGAGAGGCAATCCTCGGTCAGGTGGCCGGTGCATTGATGATAGTCACACCATTTGTGGTGAGCATGATTGGCACGGAGCGGTTGTGGTTGCTTGTACCCTTGAAGAGGGGTGATTTTTCCATAGGCCTCGGTGATGGTCATGCCGTTGAGAGGAGTGTAGATGCGGTCGTTTTGGAACCGCTTGCCTTGTGGTGGGAGAACCTTCTTGTAATTCCCCTTGTCAGTAGTAACGGCATTGACAGTAGCCTCTTTGTTTGAACTAGAGGCGGCCTTGTATCGGTAGGTAGGAGTGGCCTTTTTAATCTCCTTGAGCAAGTCATCCATGCGTACCCCCGCCTCATACATTTGGGAGAAGTCGGAGTAGCAAGCCCCACTTAGGTGGGTGCGGAGATCAATCTTGAGACATTTGAGAAAGATGTCCATTTGCTCTTTTGTGTTCGGCCTCTCAACAATTTCAGAGAGTTTGTCATTCCATCTCCTTGTGAAGTCAATGAAGGACTCGTTGTCTCTTTGAGTGGTGTTCTCGAGCTCTTTCCTTGTGGGCCGGTGAGTGGTGTTGCCTTGATATTAATTCTTGAAGGCAAGTATAGCGGCATCCCAATCAAGACGGACAGTGAGCGGGAGAGGTGCATACCAATCCTTGGCCGCCCCCTTGAGGGTGAGAGGAAAGCATTGAGCCATAACTTTTGGGGAGACCTTCTTCGGAACCATAGCCCAAATGTAAGTCTCGATGTGAGCCATCGGGCATGAGTTTCCCTTAAACTTGCTAATGTCGGGCATCTTGAATTTGTCGGGAACAGCGGCTATTGTGCTCATGAGGATGGATGACTGATAAAGGCTTGTGTTGGAGCCTTTTCCCATGTTGAGGCCGTCAAATTTTTGATCAATGTAGGCCATGATGGAATCGACCATTTTGGGGTCGTTGTTGTCGGCGCTTGGTCACCCCACCTTTTTGGTACGGGCGCTGACATATGGGCTTTCAAACAAACCCTTGGTCCACTCGGATTCCTCATTGTCATTAACCCCCTTGTTCTTGGAGAGTTTGAGGAGCTTGGCTTTCAGTTGGTTTGAGCTTGCCACAAGGCTTCTTTGGTTTGAGCCTCGTTTTTGAGAGTGGTGATTTGTTGTTGGAGTGTTTGAACCATGGCAGAAAGTTGTTCGAGAGTCATGGCGTTGTTGGTGTTGGAGTCGTTGGCCATTGATGATGTAGAAGCTGTTGGAGTGATCGGTTCACGGACAAGCCTGTTGGATGAATCTCTGTAGATGGGGAGAGTACCAATCGGACCTGTAATTGGAGAAGTAGCCCTTGTCAGTCTCGGTTCACACTTTCGGTCCATGAAGAGGTTGAGAACACACAGTTGGGCACACGACTCGAACCACATAAGAAAAAGACTCTTTTTTTATTTATTTTGTATGTCGGAGGGAATGGATCCCTTTTGGGGTTTCTAAGAAGATAATGGAATCATCACACTAGTATATAGACTATCTCGCGGTCCCATATACTCATCGGATTCCATCGCGTTTGTGAATCCTACATGTGTCGGGATTAAACTAAATTAATGTAGTAAAGCATACATGCGGGGACGGATTTTATTTTCGTCCAAAATAACCACTTTTGGGGACGGATTTTTATTGCGTCCGTTTCAACAAGTTGGCATGTATGATTTGAAGACATTAGTTTAGGGAAATCTCGGTACATGGAAACCGACTTGAGTCACAGAGTGTTAGACCCTAACTAGAATTGTGTGGTTTGTGCTCGGCTTGAATATGAGGCTTAAAGGTCACCCCCGGCATGTAGTCATGAACTACGCCACGGGCTGAGGTTTACCGCTTCGAAAGAGCCAAGGTCGAGTGGAGCTTGAAACTTTTTAGGACGGGCCTCGACGGGTTTGGGGTTGGACTTGTGCGACTCGATAGTGAGCAGTTTATATGAGTAATGTGCACGTAGTGTGAGGTCTATCACGTGACAAATTTTTTTTTTTTTTTTTTTTGAAAAGGAAAGATAAGAACACATAAATTACAACTCCCGAATCACCCGTGTGACCGGTAAATAAAACATAAAATTAAACAGTCCAAGGGTTCAATTCTGTTCTGATGCAGGCAACTGTGCCCACACCCCATTGTTCTGTTCAGTCACTGAAACCTGTTCTTGCCCTGGAAATTGGCCCAGAAGCGCACGCCTCGGGCTAGTGTTGTGGGAAGCGCGCGACTGGCGCATAGAAACTGGGAGGCACCCGCTTCTGGGCTCACCTGTCAGATCATCAGAAACTTATGGACTCAGGGGATTGCCCTGGTCCTGATTGTGTGATGGAACCCATGCGATGTTTGTTAGCACGAAATAATAGGAAGAATAGGAAGAACACATGGAAGGCGGGCGATTCTGGAATTTGACTCGGGACGCGCGCGCTTTCGACCATGAAGGTCCGAGGCACGCGCTTCCCATGTCAATTTCCAGAATGCCCAGAAAAGTGAATTATGAACAGAAACACAAGTATAACCCTCAAGGTATCCCTGTTGGGTTTCCAAGTAACATGCGCAGCGGAATATAGCAATTTAAAATTTTGAAACCCAAAGCCCATAGATCCGTTCGTATGATTAAATCAAATACAATAACATGAATATAGGATAAAACTAACCCTTGATGGCTATTAAATCTTCCTTGGTCTTTGGTGGAGAAACTTGAAGCTTGATCACGAAGAAAGTACGAACACGAACTTTGAAGATGATGAGCTTCACCCTCTAGCGGTATCCACACCTTGAACAAATATCAAAGGAACTTCTTTGATCTTGGTTGCTAGACCAAAATTGTGAAACACGTTTTCACAATTATATTGACTATATGGAACTATGAATTTCTTGATCTAATCAAGAATATTATTCTCTCAATGAATTAGGAAAATCTTGCTTAATGGCTGGTGAAAAGATGCTTTTATAGGACCTAGTCATTAACTCTTAATGACCTAGGATTCCTAAATCCCGTCACCTTAATTAAGGCAAGTCCTTATTCTGCCAGGAATTCTGGCACGGTCGTGCCCCTTTATTGGCACGGTCGTGCCAAATGGGTCGAACCTGCCAGACCTTCCCCGAATATTGGCACGGTCGTGCCCCTATGTTTGGCACGGTCGTGCCAAACGGACCGAGCCTTTTGCCTTGGTTTGGATTTATGGCACGGTCGTGCCGTTTAAAGGCGCACGGTCGTGCCAAAACCGTTCTATTTGTGTGTGACCCTCTAGGATTACACTAAGTTGGCAATGGGCTCAAACATGAACTCATAAGATATGATTAGGTTCTAGCAAACCGTCATACCTACCCAAATAGTGTAACTAGATACAAGTTCGCATTCCTTTAGAATATGTCACAATCCCTTTGTCCACGATGTCATTGAACACAAGTCATGGTCAAAGATTCAACTTGTTTTGTTCAATACTTTCTCGATTCTGAATATGTTGATAATCCAAATGACATTGATCCAATCAATTCATTTGAGTCCGGCCGAACATTTCATCAACATCATTCCTACGAGAGGCCCAAGCTTGACATCTCTCCGTGGAGGGACAAATCCATTTAGCTTATTATTCTTCCCAACGGGAATCCGATTATGCCAATCATACCCTTTATAACTACCGTGTTAAGGTAGCGTTTGAATATGTCAAACACAATGTTCATCAAGTGGAAGACTATAATAACTTCATGTCTAAGGATTCAATTGACATAACTAATATGAGATATATGTTCGACATAGACCATGACATAAATCTCATACAGCGGGTCATGTCCAGTACCTTGTTCCAAACAAGTACCCATAAATCTAACATGATCATCCCATGATCATTTAGCCTTTATACTAGTGCTCAACAAGTACTAGGGACGGAGATTATTATAAGTAAACATGAACAACAATAATAATCAAAACATCTCTTTATTGATATGAAATAAATGATAACAATTACAACGTTTATTAAACGTGTAGCGACCCCAAAACCCGTTTATATTTATTTTATAATTTGGGGATTTTTATTTGACTTATATGTGCATTTTTATGTGTTGCATCATATTTTATGATTTGAATATCATACTTGATTATTTGTGTTATTTACTTAGTTAGTAAAAATAATGATTAAAGGAGTTAAATGATTAAGTTGAAACTTTAGGGTCCTAGTTGAAAATGTAAGTTTAGGGGCTTAATTGTTAACTTTGAAAGTTGGGTGACCAAGTTGCAAATTGGGAGGAGATATTTATAGAAACTTTACCTTTCTCTTCTTTCTCTGTGTGCATAATTTCTTCTGCAACTTTCCCTCGTATCAGTTAAGGTTAAAGAAAAAAGGTAAGTTCTACCCATTTCGATTTAATTCTTTTTATTTACTTACCCGTTTTAAAAACTAATTATATAAAAATGATCAGGGCGTCGAGTAGTTCATTTCTAGCCGAACAAAACTTATTTCAGCGACACTTTTTCCGGAACTAGGTAAGTTACTAATTCCCCTTTAAATGTTAAAATAGTCATATATGCTATATATGATACTCCTACTTGTTAATTTTGTGTTTTGGGTAATATTTGCTATACTTGTAATTTTGGGACAAAAGGAGTATATGATTTTGGTTGTAGCTGAGTATGGGAAATGGTTTAGAAGTATGTTGTAGTCTAATGGAAGTTGTTAATGAGAGTTGCTAATGTTGTGTATTAAATTTTGCAGTATATGTTATGATTGTGAAACAAAAGGAGTAAACTTTGGTTAAGTTTTTAGGCCTGCCAGGTGATGTGGGCGGCCGCCCAAAAATGGGTGTGCGGCCGCACATCTATCTTAAGGATTTTCTTCTTGGGACAGAGCATTTTGGGCGGCCGCACAGCCCTGTTTGGGCGACCGCCCAGTTGTCTGAAAAAGTTTAGAGTTTTCAACTAAGGGGTTTAGAGATCAACCTTGGTCTAGTTTTTGGGTAGTGTCCTAAAGTACTTAGATGATTGTTGTGGAATGTTAGTAATGGATTAAATGTCCTTTTTATGGACTCTTTATAAGGATTCTTTGTGTGCATCTTGTGATGTATTTGGCATAGTTCCTTCTTGGATTAAATGCCCCGGGTTTTGTTTAGCAAGTATTCATTACTGTGCTTCTTGTTAAAAGTTCAGCTGGTCTTGTTGTGGAGTCAGCCAATGGAAGAGTTATAGTGGTACAGGTAAGTCCACTATAAGATTTTCCATTGGAGCTTGTGAGTCAGGCGGTGGGAGAATTATAGTGGCACACAAGCCAAGTTCACTATAAGATGTCCACTGTGCCTTTTAGTTTCCCCAGTCCAGATTGGCCTTGGATGGGATGAATTGCTCCCTTTGGTGAGTATTTGGGTTATGACTTTGTGTCATATTTCCCTCTCTGGTTACTTGGTTCTATTGGTATGGTTTGGTTTTCGGGATCCCGACGGCTTCAGCTATTTATGCTGTTCAGATGGTTTTCTCTGATGGGTTTCTCAGATGGTATTCTCATCAGTTATGGTTATTGGGTAAACCTTGGCTTTGGTATCCACCGGAGTGTGGGCAATGTGATAAAAGTGATATATGAGTTGATATTATGTGCTATATGCTATAGGATTACTGTTGATATTGTTTCTTTATGATCATCATATCAGCATGTAACGTAGTTGCATTTTAGTAGCTTACTGAGATTTATTCTCACCCTTATTTGTTTACTGTTTTAGATAAAGGCGGGTCCAGGGGATAGGACACTTGGCACGGGAGGACGTTCGTTTGGTAAGAGTTGGGACTTGTTTTGTTGAAGGTTACATTATGTAAATGTAAACCCTTTGGGGTAGAGTACCCGTACTTCTTATGATTCCATCTATTTTGGTAAAAGTTGATGTATGTACATTTGTTTAAAAGTTTGTAAGCCTTCGGGCTAAGTACTTTCGTTGTGAAAGTGTTTGTAAAATGGTTGTTTCAAGTTAAGTGAAGTCTTTGAACTTCAAGTGTGTTTTGTTTAACTTTCTAAAAGTATATTTCGAAAAATTTCTAAAAAGAAAAAGGTTTTATAACGTCTTCCAATCGTGTCCCGAGCGTGGGGCCAAGTAGGACCACGGGTCTGGGGCGCGACAGTTGGTATCAGAGCTAGGTTGTAGATGGTCTAGAATGACTAAGTGACCTAGGAGGGTAGTAGAGTATAGAGTGAGTAACGTTGAGTGTCTGATGCAGGTATTCATTAAAAAATGGGTGAAACTGACGGAGATCAGGCCGGCTCTTCGGGGCAAGGGGATGCCAGAGAAGAGGCTCGAATCATGTTTCAGGGAATGTTCGAAGCAGCGATGAAAACTATAAATGATCAGAGGCAAGAAAGGGAACAGGTACCACCAAGATATGGCCTAGAACAGTTTCTGAAAATGAAGCCTATGGAGTATGATGGAGAGCCCGATGTATCTAAAACTGAAAGGTGGATTGAATCGATGGAAAAGATCTTTGATGCTTTGAGATGTTCGGAGGAAGATCAAGTCAGGTTTGCTACCTATAAACTGAATGGAGCGGCTGAGCATTGGTGGAAAGCTTTGAAAACAAAATGGGATGAGACTCATGTACCTTATACTTGGGAGAATTTTCTGGGAAAGTTCAAAGAACACTTCATTCCTCGAGTAGATCAAGACAGGAAGGAGATGGAATTTCTTAACTTGGAGCAAGGTTCTATGTCAATTGCTCAATATTCAGCTAAATTTTCAGAGTTGTCCAGGTATTGTACTCACCTAGTGGCAACCGAGGAGAGGAAAGCTTCAAGGTTTGTGAAAGGTTTGAAAACCGTGATTAGAACTCAGCTAGTATCCCATAAGTTGCAAGATTTTCAGGATGCAGTGGATCGAGCTTACCAGGTGGAGCATGACATTGAGGAACATAAAAGGAAAATGGAATTTTTAGGCGCTGGGAAGCAAGTTAGGCAACCACAACGTGGTGATAATAGAGGAAATCAAGGTGGATCTTCACAATTTAAAGGGTTTTCTCAAAGACAGTCAGGTAACCGAAATCAAAATAATACTTCAGGGAGTCAGAGTAGAGGAGTTTGTAATTATTGTCAGAAAGAAGGGCATTCAGAAGAGAGATGTTGGAAGAAGCAGGGCAAGTGTTTGAACTGTGGTCAGTTAGGACATTTTCAGAGGGATTGCCCTAAGTATAGGATTCAAGCATCGGGAAGTGTGGTTGGGTCCTCTCAGGGTAAGAAGAGGGATTCCTCAGGCAAGCCTAAGGTTCAGGGTCGTGTCTTTGCTATTTCTCAGCAACAGGCTTCGGAGTCCTCTAATGTGATAGGAGGTATTATTTCTGTGTCTAGTTTGAGAGCACGTACACTTATAGACCCTGGCTCATCGCATTCTTATGTGTCTGTGCATTTTGCTTCTCGATTGCATATGTCTTCTGAATCTCTACCTTATGTGTTAGAGGTGTCAACTCCTATAGGGGAGTGTTTGGTGACCAATGAGGTGTTGCATTCTTGTGATGTACATATACGTGAGCATGTTTTACCTGCTGATTTAGTTATCTTACCATTACAAGATTTTGATGTTATCTTGGGTATGGATTGGTTGGGTAAATATCATGCGTCAGTTGATTGTGCTAATAAAGTGGTCACATTTTCTATCCCAAATGTTCCTAAATTTTCTTTTGAAACTGTTCCCTGGGGTAGAGAGATTAGAATTATTTCTTATTTGAAGGCTAGAAAGTTGTTGAATCGTGGTTGTGCGGGGTATTTGGCTAGTGTTCTTGATACTACTAAAAGGGTTCCTGATATTGAGGATGTGCCTATTGTTAAAGAATTTTCAGATGTATTTTCTTCTGAGTATGCTATGCCTCCTGACCGGGAAATAGAGTTCTGTATTGACTTACTTCCAGGTACGGCTCCTATATCTGAGGCACCTTACAGAATGGCCCCGCTGAATTGAAAGAGTTGAAGGTTCAGTTGCAAGAGTTACTTGATCGAGGATTCATTCGTCCTAGTGTATCTCCGTGGGGAGCTCCAGTATTGTTTGTTAAAAAGAAAGATGGGTCCTTGAGGCTGTGTATTGACTACAGAAAGCTGAATCAGGTAACTATAAAGAATAAATATCCGCTTCCTCATATTGATGATTTATTTGATCAACTTCAAGGGTCAGTTGTCTTTTCAAAACTTGACTTGAGGAGTGGGTACCATCAGTTGAAAATCCGTTCTGAAGACATTTCTAAAACTGCTTTTCGTAGTAGATATGGCCATTATGAGTTTCTTGTTATGCCTTTCGGGTTGACTAATGCTCCGGCTGTTTTTATGGATATGATGAATAGGGTCTTTAAACCTTATCTTGATACCTTTGTGGTTGTATTTATTGATGATATTTTGGTTTATTCCAAGTCCCGGGAGGAGCATAAACAGCATTTGCGAATGGTTTTATCTATTCTTCATGAGAAGCAGTTGTTTGCTAAATTCAGTAAATGTGCTTTTTGGCTCAATGAAGTATCTTTTCTTGGGCACGTGATTTCGAATAAAGGTATATCAGTTGATCCATCCAAAGTTGAAGCTATTATGAATTGGAGGAGGCCAGAATCAGTTACAGAAATTCGAAGTTTCTTGGGGTTAGCTGGATACTACAGAAGGTTCATTGAGGGGTTTTCTAAGATTGCAACTCCCTTGACTCAGTTGACTCGAAAGAATATTCCTTATGTGTGGGATGAAAAATGTCAAGCTAGTTTTGAAGAGTTGAAGAAGAGATTGACTACAGCTCCTATTCTCGCCCTACCTAATGGTAATGATGATTTGGTAATCTATAGTGATGCTTCTAAAGAAGGCCTCGGGTGTGTGTTAATGCAGAATGGAAGGGTGATTGCATATGCTTCAAGGAAGTTAACTCCGAGTGAGCAGAATTATCCTACCCATGACATGGAGCTTGCAGCTATTGTCTTTGCATTACACAAGTGGAAATATTATCTCTATGGAGCAAAGTTTGAGATCTTCACAGATCATCAGAGTTTGAAGTATCTTTTCTCCCAGAAAGAGTTGAATAATAGACAACGAAGATGGATGGAGCTATTGAAGGATTACGATTGTACAATTTCCTATCATCCGGGCAAGGCAAATGTGGTAGCGGATGCGATTAGCCGGAAGTCTTATGTAGCTTCATTGATGGTGCGGGAATGGAAGATGTTGGAGGATGCTCGAGATTGGAGTCCTTATGAATCAAAGCATGGAGCTATTTTTGCGAACATTCGAGTATTTCCAACTTTAGTTCAACAAATAAAGGAAGCTCAGAAGGATGACCCGGAATTGGTAAAGATTATGGATAAAATCAAGGAAGGTAAATTTGAGGATTTCTCACTCAGTTCTGAAGGAGTATTGACTTTCAGAGGTCGATTGTGTGTGCCTAATGTTGATGGGGTTAAACAACAAGTTCTTGATGAAGGTCATAAATCAAGGTATACTATTCATCCCGGGAGTACTAAAATGTATCAGAATTTGAAGCAACACTTTTGGTGGAATAATATGAAGAGAGAGATAGCGGATTATGTATCCAAGTGCTTAACATGTCAACAAGTTAAAGCGGAATATCAAAGGCCTGCAGGATTGCTTCAACCGTTAGAGATTCCGGAATGGAAGTGGGAACATGTTACTATGGATTTTGTGACAGGGTTACCTCGTACTCGAAGAAGGTTTGATGCGGTTTGGGTGATTGTTGATAGATTGACAAAGTCTTCTCATTTTTTACCTATTGAGATCGGTTATTCTATGGAAAAGCTTGCAATTTTGTACATTAATGAGATCGTGAGGTTACATGGAGTTCCAGTGAGCATTGTATCTGATCGTGACCCTAGATTCACATCTCGGTTTTGGCAAGCGTTTCAGAAGGCTTTGGGTTCAGAGTTGAGATTTATTACAGCTTTTCATCCTCAAACAGATGGCCAGTCCGAGAGAACTATCCAGATTCTTGAGGATATGTTGAGGGCTTGCTCAGTGGATTTTTCAGATTCGTGGGATATTCATTTGCCTCTCGTAGAGTTTGCTTATAATAACAATTTTCAGTCCAGTATTGGGATGGCTCCTTATGAATCCTTGTATGGAAGGAAATGTCGGTCTCCTATCTGTTGGGATGAAGTGGGAGAAGCCAAGATTTGGGGTGTTCAGATGGTTAATGATTCAGTTGAGAAGGTTAAACTTATTCGAGATCGTTTGAGTACTGCCCAGAGTAGACAGAAAAGCTACGCTAATCATCGGAGGCGAGACCTTGAGTTCGAAAAAGGTGACTTTGTGTTTTTGAAGGTTTCCCCTAAGGTTGGTATTCGAAGGTATGGAAAGAAAGGCAAGCTTGCTCCGAGGTATATTGGTCCATTTGAGATTCTTGGAAGAGTGGGGGATCGAGTTTATCGTCTTGCTTTACCTCCTTCTCTTGATAAGATCCATAATGTGTTTCATGTTTCTATGCTTCGAAAGTATGTGTATGATTCTTCTCATGTTTTATCTGAGGTTCCCGAGGATATTGAGCCGAGTATGTCTTATGAGGAACATCCGGTCCAAGTCATTGATTCGAAGGTGCAAGAATTGAGAAACAAAAGTATCCCTCTTGTTCGAGTTGTGTGGAGGAATCACAATGTGGAGGAATCGACTTGGGAACTTTGGGAGGAGATCGAGAGGAAGTACCCTTGGTTGTTTGAGGGCCTCGGTAAGTAACCTTAAAATTCGGGACAAATTTTCTTTAAGGGGGAGTGATTGTAGCGACCCCAAAACCCGTTTATATTTATTTTATAATTTGGGGATTTTTATTTGACTTATATGTGCATTTTTATGTGTTGCATCATATTTTATGATTTGCATATCATACTTGATTATTTGTGTTATTTACTTAGTTAGTAAAAATAATGATTAAAGTAGTTAAATGATTAAGTTGAAACTTTAGGGTCCTAGTTGAAAATGTAAGTTTAGGGGCTTAATTGTTAACTTTGAAAGTTGGGTGACCAAGTTGCAAATTAGGAGGAGATGTTTATAGAAACTTTACCTTTCTCTTCTTTCTCTGTGTGCATAATTTCTTCTGCAACTTTCCCTCGTATCAGTTAGGGTTAAAGAAAAAAGGTAAGTTCTACCCATTTCGATTTAATTCTTTTTATTTACTTACCCGTTTTAAAAACGAATTATATAAAAATGATCAGGGCGTCGAGTAGGTCATTTCTAGCCGAACAAAACTTATTTCAGCGACACTTTTTCCGGAACTAGGTAAGTTACTAATTTCCCTTTAAATGTTAAAATAGTCATATATGCTATATATGATACTCCTACTTGTTAATTTTGTGTTTTGGGTAATATTTGCTATACTTGTAATTTTGGGAGAAAAGGAGTATATGATTTTGGTTGTAGCTGAGTATGGGAAATGGTTTAGAAGTATGTTGTAGTCTAATGGAAGTTGTTAATGAGAGTTGCTAATGTTGTGTATTAAATTGTGCAGTATATGTTATGATTGTGAAACAAAAGGAGTAAACTTTGGTTAAGTTTTTAGGCCTGCCGGGTGATGTGGGCGACCGCCCAAAAATGGGTGTGCGGCCGCACATCTATCTGAAGGATTTTCTTCTTGGGACAGAGCATTTTGGGCGGCCGCACAGCCCTGTTTGGGCGACCGCCCAGTTGTCTGAAAAAGTTTAGAGTTTTCAACTAAGGGGTTTAGAGATCAACCTTGGTCTAGTTTGTGGGTAGTGTCCTAAAGTACTTAGATGATTGTTGTGAATGTTAGTAATTGATTAAATGTCCTTTTTATGGACTCTTTATAAGGATTCTTTGTGTGCATCGCTTAGTTCCTTCTTGGATTAAATGCCCCGGGTTTTGTTTAGCAAGTATTCATTACTGTGCTTCTTGTTAAAAGTTCAGCTGGTCTTGTTGTGGAGTCAGCCAATGGAAGAGTTATAGTGGTACAGGTAAGTCCACTATAAGGTTTTCCATTGGAGCTTGTGAGTCAGGCGGTGGGAGAATTATAGTGGCACACAAGCCAAGTTCACTATAAGATGTCCACTGTGCCTTTTAGTTTCCCCAGTCCAGATTGGCCTTGGATGGGATGAATTGCTCCCTTTGGTGAGTATTTGGGTTATGACTTTGTGTCATATTTCCCTCTCTGTTACTTGGTTCTATTGGTATGGTTTGGTTTTCGGGATCCCGACGGCTTCAGCTATTTATGCTGTTCAGATGGTTTTCTCTGATGGGTTTCTCAGATGGTATTCTCATCAGTTATGGTTATTGGGTAAACCTTGGCTTTGGTATCCACCGGAGTGTGGGCAATGTGATAAAAGTGATATATGAGTTGATATTATGTGCTATATGCTATAGGATTACTGTTGATATTGTTTCTTTATGATCATCATATCAGCATGTAACGTAGTTGCATTTTATTAGCTTACTGAGATTTATTCTCACCCTTATTTGTTTACTGTTTTAGATAAAGGCGGGTCCAGGGGATAGGACACTTGGCACGGGAGGACGTTCGTTTGGTAAGAGTTGGGACTTGTTTTGTTGAAGGTTACATTATGTAAATGTAAACCCTTTGGGGTAGAGTACCCGTACTTCTTATGATTCCATCTATTTTGGTAAAAGTTGATGTATGTACATTTGTTTAAAAGTTTGTAAGCCTTCGGGCTAAGTACTTTCGTTGTGAAAGTGTTTGTAAAAGGGTTGTTTCAAGTTACGTGAAGTCTTTGAACTTCAAGTGTGTTTTGTTTAACTTTCTAAAAGTATATTTCGAAAAATTTCTAAAAAGAAAAAGGTTTTATAACGTCTTCCAATCGTGTCCCGAGCGTGGGGCCAAGTAGGACCACGGGTCTGGGGCGCGACAAAACGTGCCTAGGGCCCCACTACCAACAATCTCCCATTTGCCCTAGGTCCAATCTCCCATGTATCTAATACCCATGGACCTAACATGACCATCATGTTTGGCTTGTGGAAGTCCCTTTGTTAGCGGGTCCGCAACATTGTCATCAGTAGGTACTCTGCATATATTTACGTCTCCCCTATCAACGATCTCTCGAATGATATGAAAATGCCTAAGTATGTGTTTGGATTTCTGATGTGCTCTTGGTTCCTTTGCTTGAGCAATAGCACCATTATTATCGCAATAAAGGTCTATTGGTTTAGCAATACTAGGAACCACTTCAAGTTCAGTTATGAACTTCTTAATCCAAACAGCTTCCTTTGCAGCATCCGATGCAGCAATATACTCAGTTTCTGTTGTAGAATCAGCGGTTGTACTTTGCTTGGAACTCTTCCAGCTTACAGCTCCACCATTTAACATAAACACAAAACCCGATTGCGATCGGCTATCATCTTTGTCGGTTTGGAAGCTTGCATCCGTGTAAGCATTTACAACGAGATCATCTTCCATTCCTCCATAGACCAAAAGGAGTCTTTAGTTCTTCTCAAGTACTTAAGAATCGCTTTTACAGCTATCCAGTGATTTTTCGCCAGGGTCGGATTGGTATCTACTTGTCATACTCAAAGCATAAGATACATCCGGCCTAGTACAAATCATGGCATACATGATGGACCCAATTGCCGAAGCATATGGAACATCATTCATTTTCTCACGCTCATCTTTTGTCTTAGGACATTGAGTCTTGCTTAGAGAAACTCCATGTAACACGGGCAAGGTGCCTCTCTTAGAATTTTCCATACGGAATCTTCTAATGACCTTGTCAATGTATGTACTTTGGCTTAAACCAAGTAGCCTCCTTGATCTATCTCTATAGATCTTAATGCCAAGAATATATGCGGCTTCACCCATATCTTTCACTGCGAAGCACTTTCCTAACCAAGTCTTCACAGACTGAAGTGTAGGAATGTCGTTTCCAATGAGCAATATGTCATCCACATATAAAATAAGGAATAGCACTATGCTCCCACTAATCTTTTTGTATACATAAGGCTCATCTTCGTTCTTGATGAAACCAAACTCTTTGACCGATTCATCAAAACGGAGATTCCAACTCCTAGAAGCTTGCTTTAATCCATAGATGGATCTCTGCAATTTGCATACCTTATAATCTTGTTCAAAACCTTCTGGTTGTGTCATATACACATCCTCTTGTAGTTTTCCATTCAGGAAAGCGGTTTTGACGTCCATCTGCCATAATTCATAGTCATGATATGCGGCAATGGCAAGCAAAATTCTTATAGACTTGATCATTGCTACGGGTGAAAAGGTCTCATCATAGTCAATACCATGAACTTTCCTATAACCCTTCGCTACAAGCCTAGCTTTGTAAGTATGCACCTTCCCATCCATGTCAGTCTTCTTCTTGAAGACCCATTTGCATCCTATGGTTTTTACACCTTCGGGCGCATCAATCAAATTCCAAACTTGATTGTCTTGCATGGATTGTAATTCGGATTCCATGGCTCCAAGCCACTTGTCCGAATCAGGAGAAGACATCGCCTCTTGGTATGTTGGCGGTTCATCATTCTCAATGATTTCTACCTCATTACTATCCGTTACGAGAAATCCATATCTCTCGGGCTCGGATCGTAACCTACTAGATCTGCGAGTTACTTGTGTATTTTGAACAGGTTCCACAACTCCTTGTGGTTCTTGTTCTTGTTCCTCTATTGGTTCAATGTTATTTTCTGGGTCTCGAATTTCTTCAAGATTTATTTTACTCCCACTGATTTCTTTGGACAGAAACTCTTTCTCTAGAAAGACACCAGTTCGGGTAACAAACACTTTGTTGTCCTCGTTGTAAAAGTAATATCCTTTAGTTTCCTTAGGATATCCCACGAAAATACATTTATCAGATTTGTGTGCAAGTTTGTCTGAGACAAGTCTTTTGACAAAAGCCTCACAACCCCAAATCTTCATGAAAGATAGACAAGGCTTCTTTCCGCTCCACATCTCATATGGAGTCTTTTGAACCGATTTAGTTGGAACACGATTTAGTGTGAAAGCAGCGGTTTCTAGGGCGTAACCCCAAAAGGATATTGGAAGATCAACTTGACTCATCATTGATCGAACCATGTCTAACAAAGTCCGATTCCTCCTTTCGGACACACCATTCCATTGTGGTGTTCCGGGTGGAGTCAATTGTGAAACTATTCCACAATTCTTTAGATGATCATCAAATTCTTTACTTAAGTATTCTCCACCTCGATCTGATCGAAGTGCTTTTATACTTTTGCCAAGTTGTTTTTCTACTTCATTTTGAAATATTCTAAATATCTCAATGCTTCACTTTTATGTTTCATTAGGTAAACATACCCAAATCTAATATAATCATCAGTGAAGGTTATGAAGTATTGAAATCCTCCCCTAGCATTGCTACTTAATGGTCCGCATACATCGGAATGTATCAACCCCAATAAGTCGCTTGCCCTTTCACCCAACTTGGTAGAAGGTGTCTTAGTCATTTTTCCAAGAAAACATGACTCACAAGTATCATATGACTCTAAGTCACATGAACCCAAAAGTCTGTCCCCATGGAGTTTTGAGATACGCTTCTCATTAATATGACCAAGACGGCAATGCCACAAATAAGTATGATTTACATCATTAGTTTAGATTTCTTATTTACATGATAGACATTATTTTCATTCTTGACATCCAAGATATAAAGGCCATTAAATGAATTAGCAATACCATAAAGCACATCATTTAAATAAATAGAAAATTTCTTATTCTCAATAAGAAACTTAAAACCTTCATTATCCAAACAAGAAATTGAAATAATATTTCTGCTTAAATCCGGAACATAATAACAATTGTTCAAAACAAGAATTAATCCGGAAGGTAAAGTGACTTCATAAGTCCCTACGGCTAATGCAGCAACTCTTGCTCCATTCCCCACACGTAGATCTACTTCACCTTCTTTAAGCAGTCTCCTATTCTTTAGTCCCTGCACATTTAGACAAATGTGAGAACCACATCCGGTATCCAATACCCAGAATCAGTGGTAGAAAGGAGAATATCTATCATATAGATACCTGAAGTCGACGCAGCTTTGCTGCCCTTCTTCTTCTTTTGCACTTCCAAGAAAGCCTTGCAATTACGTTTCCAATGACCAATTTCTTGACAATGGAAACAGATTGCATCCTTTTGTGAATCAGGTTTTGCCTCAAAAGCCTTGGAAACCTTTGCCTTGCTTATCTTGGGTTTGACAACTTTTGCCTTACCCTTTCCTTTGGCACCAGCCTTCTTCCCATCATGAACCAGGAGCACGGAGAACCTTTCTCCACAATTTTCATCTCTGCAGTTTTGAGCATCCCATGTAACTCAGAGAGATTCTTATCCATTCCATGCATGTTATAATTCATCACAAACTGATTATAACTTTTAGGCAATGAATTAAGAATGAGATCCGTGGCTAGCTCCAATGGGATTGGATAGCCAAGTTTCTCAAGGTGCTCTACATAACCTTTCATTTTAAGAAAGTGAAGACTCACTTGTTTCCCTTCATTCATTTCACAAGTAGTGAATGCAACAATGGTCTTGTACCTCTCTTTCCTAGCTTGCTCTTGAAACATGGTTCTCAACTCCACGCATATCTCATAGGCTTCCAAATGTTCCAAACTTTGTTGGAGTTTTGAACACATAGCAGCAAGCATGAGACAACTTACATCTCTAGAATCATTACGATGTTTCTTGTAATTGTCTCTTTCCACCCTAGGGGCAGTAGGCGGTGGTTCAGCAGGGAGAGGCCCATCGAGAATGTACAACTTATCTTCTTTCCTAAGAACGATTCTTATGCTACGGATCCAATCCATAAAGTTAGTACCATTCTCTTCGAGCTTATCCTTCTCAAGGATCGATCGCAACGACATTGATTGAGTTTTATTAGCCATTATCTACAAATATGCAAAATTCCCAAAAGTTAATAAGTACCGATTTTCATTAAAGAGATAATTAATGTATTTTAAAACAAAATACTCCCACCAAATTATACAACCTTCTTTATACATCCAATGTATAGTATAATTTAAATGGGTTGAGATCCCGCTTTAATCTAATTTTGAGTACGCTTTGGTGCACCGCTCAAAATTAAATCAATTAGGTAGACAAATCTTGTCAATCATATCTCATATGACTCTCAGTTCTTTTCATGAGATTCTTTAAGAAATCCAATTTCAAAAAGCATGTTAAATCTCATCTTTGCCTTAAGCCCAAAACTGTTTTGACGCTTAATTAAGTCCAACCATTTTAAACGCATAGGAAACTCTTATTCACTCATCTTGCTCAAACATGAATAAAATCAATGCACCTCGCTTTGGCGAGCCCACATAAAATTACTCATGTATAAACAAGTGTTTTAATCATGGCATGGCAAAAGGACTTAAAACTTTCTTTGAAGGTTCATCACATATAGCATATAACACATTTATGAGCACATAATATAAACATGTTACACATCAAGTTTAGCCACTGAATTAATCTCCATTAATTTAAGCATGGTATTTATGTGTCATTAGTTTCTCTATAATTATGAGGATGAGACTATTTCAACTTCGGTTATTATTTCCAAATCAAGACAACAAGAAGTGCGGTCGAACTAAGCCGTTAGGAAACCACAATCCCGCACTAATTCAAGAAACCAAGAAAGTAGTCCATGTGGCCGAAACTAAGCAATAGATGGTCTCGATGAACGTAGGCCAATTGCATTCACAATTCCACATGGATCTCCAAACTTTGAATCAAGAATTTTGTTTCTCAATTTTAGCAATTATGAACTCTTCATAATTCTAACTTCGTTTTATCTTTGAAACTTTGATTGCGATCAATTTTGGGAAACACAATCTCGATGAACGTAGATTAGCCATCCAAACCTTGAACCAATCTTAGACTCACAAGACTAAAACAAATAGGAAAATTTAAACCCAAGATCCACACCCAAGACCTAAGCTCTACCCCGCGCCAAACCCTAGGTCCGGCCGGGTCAAGGTATGGGTCCGGTCGGACCCTTCCGAAAATCAAAATTTTAAAGTTCCAAAATTTGTCTCAAAATTGTTTTTCCCGATTCAATAAGGATTTGGTGTTCTTGGTGATCCAATCACCATGATCAACAAAATCTTGAATAAACAATTTATTCTTGAATCCCTAGAATATCAAAACTTTGATCCAATCAAAAATTGATAATCCAAACAATTTTAAATCCACCATAATTTTTATTGCGATTGAATAGTGCGATTAAAGTTTCTAAAACAATAAACCACATAAAATCACAAAACACATAAACATCATATAATCCAATATTCATATCATGCTTGGCACATAAACAATTTATATACACACAACATGATCCAAGTATTGAATTAATCAACATGAACGGGGCTCTGATACCACTGTTGGGTTTCCAAGTAACATGCGCAGCGGAATATAGCAATTTAAAATTTTGAAACCCAAAGCCCATAGATCCATTCGTATGATTAAATCAAATACAATAACATGAATATAGGATAAAACTAACCCTTGATGGCTATTAAATCTTCCTTGGTCTTTGGTGGAGAAACTTGAAGGTTGATCACGAAGAAAGTACGAACACGAACTTTGAAGATGATGAGCTTCACCCTCTAGCGGTATCCACACCTTGAACAAATATCAAAGGAACTTCTTTGATCTTGGTTGCTAGACCAAAATTGTGAAACACGTTTTCACAATTATATTGACTATATGGAACTATGAATTTCTTGATCTAATCAAGAATATTATTCTCTCAATGAATTAGGAAAATCTTGCTTAATGGCTGGTGAAAAGATGCTTTTATAGGACCTAGTCATTAACTCCTAATGACCTAGGATTCCTAAATCCCGTCACCTTAATTAAGGCAAGTCCTTATTCTGCCAGGAATTCTGGCACGGTCGTGCCCCTTTATTTGGCACGGTCGTGCCAAATGGGTCGAACCTGCCAGACCTTCCCCGAATATTGGCACGGTCGTGCCCCTATGTTTGGCACGGTCGTGCCAAACGGACCGAGCCCTTTGCCTTGGTTTGGATTTATGGCACGGTCGTGCCGTTTAAAGGCGCACGGTCGTGCCAAAACCAAAACCTGATATTTTTCCATAATTCCCATTTAGTCCTTTATGATTCGTTCTATTTGTGTGTGACCCTCTAGGATTACACTAAGTTGGCAATGGGCTCAAACATGAACTCATAAGATATGATTAGGTTCTAGCAAACCGTCATACCTACCCAAATAGTGTAACTAGATACAAGTTCGCATTCCTTTAGAATATGTCACAATCCCTTTGTCCACGATGTCATTGAACACAAGTCATGGTCAAAGAGGCAACTTGTTTTGTTCAATACTTTCCCGATTCCGAATATGTTTATAATCCAAATGACATTGATCCAATCAATTCATTTGAGTCCGGCCGAACATTTCATCAACATCATTCCTACGAGAGGCCCAAGCTTGACATCTCTCCGTGGAGGGACAAATCCATTTAGCTTATTATTCTTCCCAACGGGAATCCGATTATGCCAATCATACCCTTTATAACTACCATGTTAAGGTAGCGTTTGAATATGTCAAACACAATGTTCATCAAGTGGAAGACTATAATAACTTCATGTCTAAGGATTCAATTGACATAACTAATATGAGATATATGTTCGACATACACCATGACATAAATCTCATACAGCGGGTCATGTCCAGTACCTTGTTCCAAACAAGTACCCATAAATCTAACATGATCATCCCATGATCATTTAGCCTTTATACTAGTGCTCAACAAGTACTAGGGATGGAGATTATTATAAGTAAACATGAACAACAATAATAATCAAAACATCTCTTTATTGATATGAAATAAATGATAACAATTACAACGTTTATTAAACGTGCCTAGGGCACCACTACCAACAATCCCCAGCAGAGTCGCCACTGTAGATACCTCGGGAAAAACCCCCCACTTGGCTAGAGCGGTGAATTATCCTAGGATGTCTAATCGTGTTTTAGAGTCGCCACCCACGTTTTTGAGGAACATAAGAAAACCTAATGTTTATGAGCCTAAGTTTGATTTACGAAAATAGAGATTCTTTGGGATGAGGGGTTCGGGGGTTAGGTTACGAAATGGGAAGTACTTAAACACCCATTTCGCCCGAGCAAAGTCGGTCTTGTTTGTTCATAATTCACTTTTTAAGATAAATGTGTTCTTCCTATTAAAATCATGATAAAAAGGGGTTTTAGAGTTTGAAATGTAGGGAGATGACTCCTAGGCCAATTCAATGTAATGAAAGGACCGTTGGTGTCATGTCCCAAATTGTTTTGGGTGATTGCACATTTGATTGAAGAAGAAGAAGAAGAAGAAGAAGAAGAAGAAGAAGAAAAAGAAGGAGAGGAGGAATGTTTAAGACCTTTACCTATAGTATCCTTCAAAAAGAACCTCTTGTAAAGTCTTGAAGAAGAGGTTGAATACTTTGTTGAAGAATTCCTAAGAAGAAGTCTAGGAAAGAAGTGAGTAAAAAGGTTTGAAAGTAATGATGTCCAAGGTCCTCCTCCAATAATGGATTGGAGGGGTTTTTATAGTTGAAAAGTGACTGTTTTTGGAGCCAAACGGAGTCTCCAAGAAATCTTTCCCGGGCAAAATCATGTATAATGAGCAAGGGAGAGATTCTTGGGCAGAATCTGTAACTGACACGCCCTAGAAGCGCGCGCATCCCACCTAGGCGGCGGAAGGCACGCGCGTCTGGCCTCAAGGGGAGGAGGCGCGCGACTCTGAGAAGCGATTTTTGACAGAATGGACTAGAAAGTTAGAACTATTATTCAGTTTAGCCCCGGGACTTAATGGAGTCCGTCTGGAACTTAACCAAAGTAACAAAAACTAACAGGAAACACTTAAAAGAGGGAGAAACACAAAATCAAGTGTGCAATCGGGGTGAGCGGTCCAAGGCGGGGTGTCTACACCACGCCGTGGCCATTCCCTTGTTGGGGCATAGATATCATCGGCAAGATTCATCCCACAGGAAGCAATGGGCAATCATTCGTTCTTGTAGCCGTGGATTATTTTACAAAGTGGATTGAGGCACAAGATTACCGAGTTCTCAACGCCAAGAAAGTGGCCGAATTCGTAAAGACCAACATCATGTGCCGATACGGTGTCCATCACGAGATTATCTCCGACAATGGTTCTCACTTCGAGAAAGAAATGGATGCACTCTTGGTTAATTACAAAATTACCAAGCACAAGTCATCCCCGTACCGTCCCCAAGCTAATGGAGCGGTCGAAGTAGCAAACAAGACAATTGAGACCGTTATACGGAAAATGGCTTCAACAGGAAGGGATTGGCCCGGTAAATTGCCTCTAGCATTGTGGGGCTACCGCACATAAATTCGATCAGCAACGGGAAATACCCCATACACATTGGTTTATGGCTCCGAAGCCATGCTCCCGGTCGAGCTCGAAGTTCCCTCTTTGCGACTCTTACTCAAAAATCAAGTCAATGAGGTTGAACGGATGCAAAGTCGATATGAACAATTAGCCCCACTCAATGAAAAGAGGCTAAGGGCGTTCGAACGTACAAGGTCCTATCAATAAAGAATGGCTAGGGATTTCAGCAAAAAGGTATAGCCCCGAGACATCAAGGTGGGAGACTTGGTTCTCAAACAACATCCTCCCAATACAATGAATCCCCTTGGGAAATGGGGACCTTGATGGATCGGTCCGTACGTGGTTAAAAAGATACTAAGTGGCGGTGCAGTCGGACTCGTAGACTTGGATGGTGATCAACTACCGAAGAAGGTCAACCTAGGCCAAAATTAGAGCAAAGTGCAAAAAAGAAGCCCACTAGATTGAAAACCTGCAAGGGCGGTTTAGGCAAAAAACGGGTGCACATAAAAAAAACATGGTCTTCATTTGTTTGAACTACGGAGATCTGAGCCTCTATACTGGAGAAATATAGGCAACCTTGGGGTGCGGTCTAAAACAATCATTTTACCCAATCATTTCATAACGAGATGCAATTTTTATTCATTTCGTGGAACATTTTTATAATTATAATGGATTGTTGAGCAATAAAAGACATTAAAACATTAAAATCCTAACCAGTGGTCTATTAATTGCAATCTCGAGGTACAAAAGGAAAATCTAATCTTTCTTCAGTTTGCGAACCCATTGCTTTCGACTATGTCCCTTGACCTTCTTGGGTGGGGGTGAAGCGCTCACGGAACCACCAAGACGAGAAAAGACGCTACTACGGGACGACGCTTCATCAACAATTTTCCAATTGCCTTTGTCAAGGGAGGCCATAGGTGGGACATTAGATGGACGTTTCCACACATAACGAGAGTTGACTTTGCCTTTTCCTCTCTTCTTCTTTGGGCAAATGATTCGGCTTAGGGGCTTCAACATGAACTACCAGCTTTGGAGGCTCGAAAACAACCTCATTGGGTCTCCCCAAACGATCAAAGACACTAGGGCGTTCCTTTACAACTGGGACGGGCTTTGAATTCTAACCCTCAGGGACGGACACCTTCACTTCAAAGGAAAAGGTCATGGGAGCCATTTTTTACAAAAGATTTGAAGTTTGGGGCAATGGAAAATGTTGTAGAATACTGTTGTGTGAATAAACTGGTCGGAATGGGTTCAAATTTATAGCTGTTGGAGAATCCTGTTCAAAAAAGAAAGGGGCTATAAATTCGTTACCCAGACGCGGGCGCCTCCGCCATTGCTGACAAGACGTGCACGCCTCCCATGTATAAAGCCAGAGGCGCGCACCTTTAACAGACAGACAGAACAGAACAGACCCTTGTCAGTACAGAAGCATCCCAGGCATTTGAACGCCTCCAAACTTGCAGCAGTTCAGAATCCATAACAACAAAGCAGCGACAACAAAACCACTTTGGGCACACATTAATTTGATCCGCCCCTAAAGCATGTCTAAATTGAAATAAGATAGAAACTCCCACTAAGAGTAGGATGTGTCTTTCTTTTCTCATTCAAGGCCAATCTCAGAATTTCTCAAAAAAGGGGAAAATTCAGGGTCCACATCCAACTGTGCCCGTACGTCATAAAGGTCAACAACAAGCTTCAGTCAAAGCTAGGTCAAGGTGAACAACACAAATCACCACACTTTCCATAAAGCAAGCACAACATGATGAGTCCACTCAACGGACTTTAAACAGGCAAACGGATTCGCCAAACGGATTCAACCAGTTCGCTCAACGGACATTAAACCAGCAAACGAATTCGCTAAACAGATTCAGCCAGTCCGCTCAACGGACTTTAAACCGGCAAACGGATTCGCTAAACGGATTCAGCCAGTCCTCTCAACGGACATTAAACCGGCAAACGGATTTGCTAAACAGATTCAGCCAGTCCGCTCAACGGACATTAAACCGACAAACGGATTCGCTAAACAGATTCAGCCAGTCCGCTCAACAGACTTTAAAATGGCAAACGGATTCAGCCAGTCCGCTCAATAGACTTTAAACCGGTAAACGGATTTGCCAAACGGATTCAGCCAGTCCGCTCAACGAACTTTAAACTGGCTGTAGACACCCCATTTTGGATGTTCATTTATAATCACACTACTTCTGTGTCTCGCCTTTGATTTGGGTTAAAAATCGTTAAGTTGGACATGTTTCGTTAAGTTTCTGACTGACTCCGTTAGTTAGGGGCCAAACAAAAAATTAAAACTATCGCAGAGGGAAAAAAAGTGATTCCAGCACTTAGATGCCTCGATGGCTCGTACGAGGTATCCCCCTCGACATTCGGGTTTTTGGTCTGTTTCCTTGTTGATCTTAACCCCTTTTCTTGGCAAACACTCATGCAATCCGGGGAAAATCCCATGGCCGATCCTAGAGTCCTAAAATAACCTCCTAAGAATTAAGTCTTTAATTCCCAACCATAAACAAGTCTCCAACTAAAACCCTAGGTCACCAAAAACCTATAAATAAAGGGTTTCTTTCCTCTAAGAGAAGGAGGAGAATTTCTAGACAGCCCCAAGGCCGTTAAACCACCAAAAAGCTCTCATAATCAGTCTCTCTCCCATACCCACGAAATTTGGAAGATCAAAGGCCTTTAGTTAAGGCCATCCATAGGATTCTTGAAGAAAACGCTTAGGTAAAATCCTTGCTTTCTATCTTCTCATCTCCTTCTTTGCTTTGAAGTAGTGTGATTCCATCAAACGATCAGCCTAGAGCCTCTCCAATCCATGGAGATGGTCTTGAAGCATATGATCCGACATCCCAAATAAATAAGCAATTATTTATTTGTTTGTTTTTCTCTTTTGGTACATGAATGCATGATTTTGAAGCGATGATGATGATTTCTTAGAAAGAACAATCCTAGATTGGGTGAATTGGGTGCTCCTTGACCTTCCCAGTTCATAACTTAACCCCCGAATCCAGACATCTCGGTCCGTGTTCCGACAATAACATGGTGGCGACTCTCGAATCAATAAGAAGGTAAATCGAAGGACGAAAACGTGCCTCAAAGCAAAACCTCGCGCGCAAACAGTGGCGACTCTGCTGGGGATCAGATCACAGTAAGTGGGTTAGACTTGCGTCGAAAGAAATCATCGTTGTTTCAAAATTCTGCATTCTGTACGATAATCTGTTCCCAGACTGGGATGCCTTATACGAGGTATCACTTGTCTCGTACGAGACATCTCAGTTCTGCCTGGCGGATCTGACTATCTGGTTTGAAAAGGGAATTTTGTTCAGTTCAAACACGTACACAGAGTCTCATACCTGCTCTCCCCTCTGTTTCTGAGTCTTGGGACCTTCCTAACGATGAAGAAAATCCCCATATATTATAAGGCTAACCTTTGTTTTGCAGGAGTATGTGCTAAATGCTTTATTCTCTGCTTTGCTTATGTTTGCCTTTATGTGTTAACTACGACGGCCTGAGTTCCTCCATAAGAGGGAAACGTAGGCAGCCACTTGGCCCGGCCATTTCTTTTTTGCTTTTACTTTCAAAAAAAACTTTCTATTTTCTCCTTGTCACTTAGATCTTGACTCTCACAGATGTGCACACATGTAGAATAATTGCACTACATACCCTATAAACCCGGGTCCCAATCGGAGGATGGATGTCGGTCAGCACCCCAATTCTAACGAATGGCCCTCGCCGGTCTCTCCAAAGATGGTGTACCGACTCCGTGACACGCTCCTATACTGTGTTCATGGGGAACCTTAGCCGTAAGCCTTGCATCAACCTCATTCATACATACTAGTTAATAAGACACTCCTCGAGACCGGTCGGTTCGATTCTTAGGGTTGTTTAATCTTTGCCCAAGATAACGCATCTTTACAATCTATAATCCTCCCTTGTGAATACGACGAATGTCCCTTCGGTTAAATGTTGAACAAAGGATTTTGAAAGAATGGAGAACCTCTCTACAGAAATCCGAGTTTGTGTTTTCCTACTTTCATTATTCTGTGCGGGATTGTGGATGCCATTTTGGCTTAGTTTCGACCGCACCGTTCAACATGTCCCTTTCGGTTGCCCTTTAAAAATTCACAAGTTTTAATTGCATTAATGCATTGTTTAACAAAGTGCAAAACAACTACGGAATCACTTAGGTTTGGTTAATTGAATGGTGGATTTCGATGAGAATATGGGACCTTTGCCCGAATTGTCCATTTGGGAGAGTGCAATACAGGTGAAAAACAAGGGGCTCATATTCTAGGGTGACAGAATCCACTGTTCCAGGATGAACTAGAGTAGTAACCTTTTTAAAATGGATTAAATTCCATCCGACCAATAGGATTAAAAACTGCAATCTGACTGTTAGGCTGGATGCCTCGTACGAGACATCCATTGTCTCGTACGAGACATCCTCCTTTTTATGTGAATCTGCTGTGTTGGTCAACCCCTGTTTCATAAAAGCCGACTTGTTGGGACCCCAGCCTGGATTTGACACAGTTTCTGCACTCTAGGTCCATCCGATAAGCAAAGTAGCTCCACACTCCCAACACAATCGCTTCAGTAATTTACATCCGTGATCCCGCGACCAAGAGACTAGAAAAGGTTGCAGTAATGGCTGGTACCCCCATCACTGACTTAGAAACCGCCAAAGACGTCATTTCACGACTTGAGCAGCAAGTCAGAGAGAAAGCCGAAATTGCCGCCCGTGAGAGTGATCGTCACGCCAAAAACATAGACACCATCTTGCAAGAGATCCAAGAACTCAAGAAGAGTAGTAAGAATTCGAAAACCCCCTCCAAGACTGGGAGTCCCATGCTAAGAAAAAGATTAAAAGGGATGATGATTCCGAATCTGATTCAAATACATCCGACTCTTCCTCCTCCTCCTCCAATGACGAGGAAACTAAGGCAAGCGATAAGAAAAAGAAATCAAGTGATGACACCAACTTCATCAACTCTGCCACTGCTGAGATTCTTGAAAAGAGGTTTTCACATTTTGGTCTAGCAAAGGGCTCCATCGTCCCATTTGACCCCATTGCGCTTCGCAATTCAATCACTAAGCTACCACAAAAGTTCCGCACTCCTAACATAGCAAGTTCAACGGCACTACCTGTCCTCGTGTTCATGTTGAGACTTACACTTGGGCCATTCTTCCGATGAAAGTAGATGACACCGTTTTGGCCCAAAGCTTTCCCCAAACACTAGAGGGGGCCGCAAGGGATTGGTACATGTCTCTCCCCTTATCCATAAGGACCGATTGGGCTACCGCATGTGAAGTCTTCCAAAGGCGCTTCGAGGACAATACTACTTACCGTCCCACTAAAAGAGACCTCGAACAAATCCAACAAGGTACTAATGAGACATTTGGTGACTTTGTCAAAAGGTGGAGAGCCAAGCTCACTGAGATTGTTGATAGGCCGACTACGGACGACCAAATGCACATCTTCCTGAAATCACTCCGTAATGAGTATGAGGACCACCTCTCCAGTACTTTCTTCCCAAGCTTCTCTGAACTTCATAAAGCCGGTCTTCGACTAGATGACGTCTTCAAAAGTAGGAAAGAAGCCAAGAGAGATGGTGGATACCGCTACCCTAGCAAAGGCTCTACTAGCAAAGACACATCTGTCAATGCCATTGCTTTCAATAATCAAGGGAGGAGTAACTATTCCTCCGTCCCTCCACCCAACAAGGAAAAGAAGAAAGAAAGAGTCTATAACAAATTGGAAGGCATCACTCAAGCAGAGCTCTTCGACATACTCGTAGAAGCCGATAAGGTTGTGCCAAGGAAGCCTCCTTCTACTCCAAGGGAACTCCCCCCGAATCATGCCCATCATCTCTACTGCAAGTTCCATCAGTTCAGCGTTCATGATACCAATACTTGGAACCACCTCAAAGATGTGATCCAAGATCTCATAGACTCTAAACAGCTAGGGGTTCCCAATGTAGTGACAAACCCTCTCCCAACTGCGGGAGGAGGGATCAATGTAATAGAAATAGCTAATGAGAAAGGGGAGACTACTCGCCTAATCCCAAATGTGGGCGAGAGTACTCCAAAGTTTGATAATAAAATTTCCTTCGGTTACATGTTGTCTCGTAATCAAGTACTTAGTTTGCAAAATAACAACTTTGTACACGAGGGGGAAAACTTGCCATACTTCATGTTCCCTGAACCATGGATTGACCATAGGGGGAAGGGCCAACCGGGCTTTGAAATCTTCAGTGACTGTGATCCATACTTGCTTGAAACAGAACCAATGCAGTTCTCGTGGCTACCTCGAGAATTAGGGGGTACCAAGGCCGAGGCATTCAGTGAGTGGGACTTTGTGTTGGGAGAAGACCTACTGCGCCAATTTCTCAACCTTTTCAAGCTAGAGGACACTCAGATCAATGCAATAGACAAGGGGGACGCTCTGAACCGAGACTATACCAAGCTCATCGAGAAGAGTGACGAGCCTATTCAGAATTGGTATACAACTGGGGGACCCATAGCAAGTGAAGACTTCCTGATCAAGGAATTAGGATGTACTCCCCATCCCCATAGAGAAAGAAAATTTGTAACCCTTACCTTAGAGTCAGATACCGCTACCGATGAGCTCACCCAAGAGGACTTGGATACCATCGCGGAACATGTATTCCCCTACTTTCTTAAGGAAAAAATAGATCTTTCTGAGTATCCCGAGATTGCTAGCGTCCTAAATGATGAATTAACTAATAACTCTAACGAATTAGATAATAATGAGTCATACGATGAGATAGATCAAGAAAACGAACAACTCTTAAAAGAAATTAATAAGCAAGTAGGTATTCGTGGCGGAAATGGTCCTATTAATGCCGAAGAAATGCAAACAGTTAATCTGGGGACGGACGATGATCTGAAAGAGACCAAGATTGGCAGTTTCTTCAAGGGGGAAGACCGAAAAGCCCTCATAGCGATTCTCCAAGAATTCGTAGATGTGTTCGCTTAGTCCTACAAAGATATGCCGGGGCTAGCCAATTCAATTGTTGAGAACAAGATACCACTGCTTGCTGATTCAAGGCCAATCAAGCAGAAACTCCACAGAATTAAGCCAGAGTGGTCGGTACAAGTCAAACAAGAGATAGAGAAACTCCTGAGTGTTAGTTTCATCAAGGTGATAGAGTATCCAACCTGGTTGGCTAATACTGTGCAAGTTTCCAAGGCAAATGGAAAAGTCCGAGTCTATGTTGATTTACGTGATCTCGACAGAGCATCTCCGAAAGATGATTTTCCTCTTCCCAACATAGACATGCTCATTGACAATACCACGAAATACGAAGTCCGTTCAATCGTAGATGGATTCGCCGGTTACAACCAGATCCTCATGGCCGAGGAGGACTAACACAAAACAGCGTTCACCACACCTTGGGGGACGTTCTGTTATACAGTCATGCCATTCGGACTCAAGAATGCCGGAGCTACCTATCAGAGAGCTGTAACTGCGTTGTTTCATGACATAATACATAAAGAAATGGAGGTGTACGTTGACGATATGATCATACAATCCAAAGGCTCCAATGGACAACACTTTGTCGACCTTAGGAAGTTGTTTGAAAGGTCAAGGAACTACAAAATGAGACTTAATCCGGCCAAGTGCACATTTGGGGTAGTGAAAGGAAAGGTCATTGGGTACATGGTCACTGAGCGTGGTATAGAACCATCAACCGCTAAAATCAAAGCCATCATTGACATGCCTCCACCTAAGACGCAAAAAGAAGTCAAAGGATTCATGGGTCGCCTTCAATACATTAGTCGTTTCATTAATCAACTCATGACAATGTGCGAGCCCATCTTCAAACTCCTCAAGAAGAATGCATCCCTAGAATGGACAGAAGAGTGCCAAGAAGCCTTCAAAAAGGTCAAGGAATACTTAGTAATCCACCACCAGTGTTGGTTCCACCGCATAAAGAGAAGCCGTTGACCTCACAGTCAATGACACTGCATTAGGGGCTATGCTAGCACAAGAGCAACCCGATTCGAGGAAAGAGAATGCCGTGTACTTTGTCAGCCGTCGCTTCAAAGGGGCTGAATTGAATTACTTTGCATTAGAAAAGTTGTGTGCTGCACTGGTATGGGTAGCTGGGAGACTAAATCCGTACATGGAGGCGTTTTTTGTACAATTGATTGCCCGAATGGACCCAATGAAATATATCTTTGAGAAGTCGCATGTCTCATCTAGGATAGCCAAGTGGTACTTCATGCTCGCGGGGTACGATATCACTTACATCACACATAAATCCGTGAGAGGAAGAATTTTCGCGGATCATTTAGCCGAATTTCCATGTGATGAAGCGAAGGGGGAAGACCCGCGATTCCCTGATGAGGACATCATGGCAATAGCAGAAAATAAGTGGCAATTATTTTTCGATGGCATTGGCATATTACTAGTAGATCCCTCAGATTTCTACACTCCACTCGCAATCCACCTTGACTTTGAGGCCACTAACAATATAGCCGAGTACGAAGCTTTCATAGCGGGACTTGAAGCAGCCTTAGAAAGAAATGTGACCGAACTAGAAGCGTACGGAGATTCACAACTTATAATCTATCAGTCACTCAAGAAATGGAAGGTACAAGATCCTACACTCTAGAGATATAACGACCATCTCCAAGACTTGGTCAAACAGTTCAGAGAGGTCACTTTCTGCTATCTCCCTAGAGATAAGAACCGCTTAGCAGATTCGCTAGCCATGCTAGCATCACTTGTTGAAATTCCCGAATGGACTGAGGTTAAAACCTTCAAAGTCACGAGGCGAGCGACTCCTGCTTATTATTCAGTCATAGACCTGCACGACTACAAAGAAGAGTGTAACTAGGTGAATACCTTGGATGATAAACCTTGGTATTATGATGTATGGAGTTTCCTGCTAGACGGAACATTCCCATCAGACGGGTATCACCTAAAGAGAAGATAGCCCTCAAACGGTTTGCCGCTCAATTCACTATTATAAATGAACGCCTCTACAATAAACACCACGAGCAGTGTCTACTCTGTGTCGATGAGTACGAAGCCATAGAAATCATGGACCAAGTCCATCAAGGAGTCTGTGGAACCCACATGAATGGCAATATGCTAGCAAAGAAAATCATCCGACTAGGGTACTATTGGGCTACAATGGAAGCGGACTGCACCAATATGGTTAAGAAATGCCATAAGTTCCAGATACATGCCAACTTACAACACGCACCACCATCCGTGTTATACCCCATAACATCCCCTTGGCCATTTTCTACATGGGGAATAGACGTCATTGGCAAATTCTCACCGACAGGTCATAATGGGCACTCATTCGTATTAGTTTTCGTTAACTACTTCACTAAATGGATCGAGGCTCAATCCTACAAAGTATTGAATGCCAGAAAGGTGGCTGAGTTCATTAAGACCAACATCATATGCCGATATAGGGTACCTTATGAGATGATATCTTACAATGGCACGCACTTTGAGAAAGAATGCGACCAACTACTTGCAGAGTACAAAATAGAGAGACATCAGTCATCACCATACCGACCACAAACCAATTGAGCAGTCGAAGCTGCTAACAAGACCATTGAGACCATCATTAGGAAAATGGTTAAGACTGGCAAAGACTGGCCCGACAAGCTGCCCTTTTCACTCTGGGGCTACCGTACTTCAATCCGTACCGCCATCGGTGAAACTCCATACGCCCTAACCTATGGGATGGAAGCAGTATTACCAATCGAATTAGAAGTACCATCACTAAGGGTTCTCCTAGAAAACCAAGTGAATGAAGTCACATGGTTAGACAGCCGTTATGAACAACTAGCCCTGCTAGATGAACGACGACTTCGAGCTACCGAGCATATCCAAGCGTATGAACGAAGAATGGCCCGAGCATTTAATAAGAAAGTCAAGTCCAGAAACATCAAAGAAGGGGACCATGTCCTACGTGAACATCGTCCTGGACCATTCAAACCTATGGGAAAGTGGGGACCAAGATGGATAGGCCCCTACATAGTCAAGAAGGTATTCTCTGGAGGAGCGGTACAACTTGCAGACCTAGATGGAGATCAAACTGCCGAAGCCCGTCAACATGGACAAGCTGAAGAAGTACTATTCATAAGTCCGTCCCCTATTTCAAAAAAAAAAAAAAGGAAAGCTCGCTATGTTGAAAACACGCAAGGGAGGCCTAGGCAAAAGTTATGGCAGAGAGCACAAGAAAAGAAGCCCGCTAGATTGAAAACCTGAAAGGGCGGTCTAGGCAAAAATAAGGTGTGCATAAAAAAAATATATAATATATATAAAATAGGGAGAGTCTCGTACGAGACACCTATGTCCCGTATGAGACATGTGAGTCAGCAACATATTTTTCTCTTTCTTAAACAAGAACTATGATGACCTGAGCTCCTTATTTAATTGATGTAAAAGGAGAACGTAGGCAGCCTTTTGTTCCGGTCTATTCAATAAATAAAATAAAAATCTTGTCTTCTTATTAATTGAATGAATTTCAAGAAAGCAATAAGAAAATTTCTAACATGAATACCAACTTGCAAAAGAAAATAAATAAAATACTAAAAATCTAAACATTGGTCTATCTATGGCATCTCTCGATACTCCTAAATATCTATTTCTTCCTTAACTTAGTAGGGGCTTGACCACGATCCGCGTTGTCATCCCTCTTCCTCTTGAACCAAGGTATCTCAAAACCGGGAGGAACATCAAGTCGACTGAACACCGAGTGAGTCAGTCTCGCAAACACACGAGGCCTATCCAGAGCTTGGAATTTACCGGGAAGTCCGTTTGCTCTCTTCTCATAAAAGTCACTATCCAAGAAGTCTTGAATGACATCTGCTCTGACATTAGAAGGATCCTCCTTAGCTTCCTTCTTCCTCAAATTCAAGCTAGGCTCGAATTGGTCCCCCAACAGATAGCGACGGATCTCATCAATACCCTCGACATTGGGACGGACTTCCGAGAGAAACCAATTCAAGGATTTATCCGACAAATAGATGCTCCCTCCATCATGACGAAGATTGGTCCAACGATCCATAGTGGTGCCTTGCCCCCAAGCGCGAGCCAAGCTCGTAGAGAACTCCGAGTCCATGAAAGAAATGTCTCGAGGCCGTCCCCCTGACAAGAAAGTGTCCTGTTGTTGACCGAATTGTCGCATTACCCTCCGAACAAAATAGAAAGAGGAGTCCCTCAAATCTGGAAGGATGACCCTGTCGTACCCAAGGGTATTAGCTACGAACCTCCTCACCTTCCAAAAGGATGGGTACCAAGCGATATCATTGGTCTCCGCTTTAGCAAAAAGATGAGCCCACTCCTCAATGCTGAGACCCTTCACTAACAGTCTCCGCCTATGGAAAGGATAAGATGAATACTCGATCGGAGAGTCCAGCAATTTGAAGTGTTCTCTAAGCCAAATGGTCAACAATAATGGACTTCCCCGAGTCATATAGCCGGTTTGGTGTAACTCAACAAGACCATGAAGAGTCTCCCCCAAGATGAGTGGGATTATGTTGAAGGCCCGTCCTCTTGCTTGCAGAATGATATCCATGAGCTCCGTATCCTCCATGCCACACTTGCTCATGAAAAGCACGCTTCGAAATAAGCACAATGCCAAGAGGCAACACTGGGAATCCACACCGTGACCGCGAGTCACCCGACCTTTAAATCTCCTAAGAAAAGCATGGAGATCGACATAGCGGTTATGAATGTAACTCTGTGCCTCGGGAAGGCCAATACTCAATAAGTCCCTAAGAGACTCCGCCGGTACCTTGTCACAATTAGGAACCGCAATCACCCCGGTCAACGGCATATCCAAGATAGCCGACATCTCCTCTACGGTAGGGCCCATCTCATTAAGTGAAAAGTTGAAGAGGTGAGTCGATGGATCCCAGAAGCGTGAAACTCCCTTTAAGAGGTCCCATTCCGGCTTTAGATTCTTCAAGGTGAAAAGAATCTTAAACCCGAACATCTCCACGAATCTCTCTTGGTGAGGTTTATTGAATGAATGAAAGAACGTTGCTAAATCACCCTTATAGCGTTCGTCTAACTCTAAGTCCAAGGAGAACTCAACAACAATTATTGATGAAGGGACGGACTTACTTAGGGCCATTGGGAGCAAAAGGTTGAGAATTCTACTCTAAAAGAAAGGTTCCCAGAACTGATTTAAGGCTGCATGGTATTCTAGGACGGACTAGAGGTGTTTATATGCAAGTTTAGACACCAAATCCTCGAGGAAAAAGGAGAAACAGCCACAGAATGAAAGGATGGCTCATACGAGACATCGATGTCTCGTACGAGGCATCTACCAAGTCAGAACAACAGAAACTCTGCTCAGATTTTAGGTTACTCGACAAGTCAAAACATGTCTCAATCACCTCAAAAATCCATCCAAAACAGTTCATTCATCATATACAAATAGCCCAACGCGAATCCCTCTCATAAAATTAACCCTCAGTTGACCAACCGGACGTGAGTCAATACATTTACACAGTCAGAAATAAAGCTAAAATTAACTAATGTATTGTGTGCTAGAGTTAGGAAATAATTGTTGCATAAGTACAAACCAAAGAAAGAAAAATTGTCTTCGCCAACACCGAGGCAACAAATACATCATCAACAAAAGGGGAGAATGGGGGAATCCTATCTAGGATGTGTCACTACTGCCACACTATCATCCGTCAGTCCGAGGCTCTTCCTGGAAGAAGCTAGCTCCGCCGTCTGCTGAGCCAACAGTCCGAGCAGCCCCATTGTCTCTCTCTTCATCCTCTTGGCATAGGCCATGAACTGGGCGAGCCGTCCCACGACCTCTGTACTCAGCAATGGGCACCTGTTGAGAAGAAACAAATGGAAATATCAAAATCTTCAGATAAATGATAAACAGAAAAATGAAATGGTAAAATGATGGAAATGACTGAAGAAGGGTCATAAATCATACCATGGTCGCGGTGGCAGGAGGTACGAGTTCCTCAGGCATGTCATACTGTGCGGGAAGATCCTCGGTATTCTCTACTCCCTCAGCCACGCTGTAGGTAAAAGAAGCTGGTCCAAGCTATGGACGAAAAGGGATGTGGAAAACTCCGTGGGCCTGAGCCTGATCACCCTCTATAATTAGTCGTGGCATGAGATGAGTAATGAAGTCCTGATAATCAGCCTTCAAGGACATATGGTCAAAGGCATCCTGACCAATAATGAGCTCCCCTCTCTCGTCCTCCGCAATGGCATAAGAATTAAGCATATGAGCCGGTGGGTCTAAAGGGACAACGACGTCGAGGCTGCCACCACCCTGCTGGCGAGAGACTCTCTCTCCTAAGTAAAAGCATCCCCCGCCAAGGCCAATCATCAGTAGCCTCATACCAGCAAACCCGTAGGCGTGATCAATGCCCAAACCCCACCAAGGAAAGAAGCGACAGCGGACTCAGGGACGGCCTCCCATCTTTCAAACTACAGCCTCATGCGCTCCACCGTCATGTCATCCCCCTCGGCCTGCTCATCACGGGTATCCCTGTTATCCCGACGCCATCTCAGAGTATCTGGGAACATAACAGTATTGTCTCGAAGATTGAAAGTGAAGAGACCAAACATGGCGTATCCCCAAGCCAGCAAAATAGGAGAAACATAAAAGATGTCAATACATAGTAGCTAAGATGAAAATGCTATCAAAATAAACTGGGGATGAAACAAAGGAGGAATATAGAAGAAGATGAGTATTATACCTCCCAGGCATGACTGTAGCCGCCCAAGCCAGTGTTCATCCTATCCCGCGAACTCTCGTCCATAGCCACATAGCAGTGGGCCAAGCCAGCAGAACCCCAGCTAGCATCAGTAACATGCTGCATATCTCTCAACACACTCAGCAGAGTAAAAAGGGCATTTGATGCATGGTTAGCAAAAAGCGTCTCAGAAAAGGCCCACCATAGAAAGGTACCATTCAGATGCATCTAACCAGCATTGACAGCAAACATAGGCATCGACCTTGTCCCTCAAGGCCTTCAGAGGGACACCTTTGCCTAGGGTACGCAAAGAGAATCCCAAAAAATGCATCATATCATCCCTGCTAGGAGTAAAGTCCGTATCCACCTCAAGCGGCTCACCGAGGATGGCAAACCCAGTAATGGAATGAAAGTCAGTAGGGGTCATGGTAACCTCCCCCCATCGCATGTGCATGGTGTGAGTACTATCCCACCAACGCTCCCGGATGGCCTGGAGTAAGTGCACGTTCCTCCTCTCACCGACAAGGCCGTCAAAGAAGGGTTTCAATCTGAGATTCCCAATCTCTTCCTTCATCTTGCCATTGAGAGTTGCCCACCTCTCAGGGACTAATCGTACGCTGCCCCTACAGTTATTGATCACCCTGAATGATTGCAACCAACAGAGACAAAACAGACAGATGTCAGAAAAACGTTAAAGTCCTCATTCAAGCATTTTACCCAAAAAGTCGCAGAATTGCCTAAAGCGACAGTCAAAATCATGTACTACCATAATACAATGATTTTCAGCATCAACAAGGGTGAAATTCCATCGAAATATCAACCCATGCATGATAAGCCCTAGCAGCGATAATTCTAGGCAAAAATTGGCGAAAGTGGAATTGCTAGGACACTAAATTGAGACATGCAGCAACGAAATTCATGGAAACTCAATTAGAGGAAGAGATCCTTACCCGCCTAGTCCGAACGGCTTGAGAAACATGGTCCTCCGGGAATGGGCACAATTCATCCGTCGCCCACACGTTACCCTTCATATGCCTACCAAAGAGGTGCTCTTTGTGGGGAACGATGCACACCATCCATTTGAAAGGGTTAGGGATCACTAGAACTTGGTCAAAATAAGGATTGTTGAGTGAGAAAATCGCCTACGGTTGAAAGCTCCCGAAAACAGAATGAGAAAAGGGATTCAAAATTCACTTTCAGCGCCTGATATTGCCAAAAAAACAGGAATAGCTCGTACGAGGTATCCATCCCTCGTACGAGGCACCCCCAGAAAATCTCCAAAAAACCACGTTTTCTCAGGAAATTCCAGAAAAGCCCTACTTTTAACAGAAATGTCAGAAAAAGCCCTGCTTTAGACCAAGAGGTCGAATCTGAACCCGGTTCAAGATGCAACATGGACTCATCAAAAAATGGATATTTTCAGAATTTAAACAAGCAAAGTTGTTTCTCAGTACAAATTTATCCTCACCGCGCATCCAAGATCATGGGTGCGCAATGAAATCTGCATCAGCAAACTTTAAATCCCACGACTGTCATCAAAACATAAGTTAATGGCACAGTATTTACGACCGGGTATCCTATGACTGTTATCAAGACATAAGTTAATAAAACAGGATCCCACCATATAGAATCCAAAAATTGCCATTGAGACGTATGTTAATGGCATAGGATTCACTTTTCCGGCGAATAAGGCATCCTCGTTGGAAGGAGAAGCAAGGTCCGAGTAATTGGCATTTCCAAAACCAGGTATCCCACGACTGTTGTCAAGACGTAAGTTAACAACACAGGATCCCACCATTTAGAGTCCCATAATTGTCATCAAGACGTAAGTTAATGACATAGGATTCACTTTTTTGGCGGAAGGCAGTCGCATCAGAAGGAGAAGCGAGGTTCAAGTAATTGGCGTCTCCAAACCTAGAGTCCCATAATTGTCATCAAGACGTAAGTTAATGGCATAGGATTCACATTTTCCAACGTAAGGGACAAACTCATTGAAGGAGAAGCAAGGTCCGGTAACTGGTGTCTCCAAATTGAAGACGGTTCGTCATCAACAACAGGGCATGTTCAGAATTGGGTAAAGGGATTGATTCCTCAGCATGGATTGGAACTGGAGATGGTTCGTCATCAGCAAAAAGGAGTATATTCAGAATTGGGTCAAAGAGATTGATTCCTCAGTATGGGTACTCTCCAAACTCTATGCTATACTTATCGCAAGTATTGTTTTCAAAAATGATTTTCAAAATACCTTAAACCTCAGTTTTTGCGTATTTTCAGAGTCGAACTACGTTTGGTCTGATTTCCTTCCGAGGAATACGTAGGCAGCTTTTTAGCACGACCATACCCCTTGTTTAAAATGGCATCTTTTCTATCGACGACGGTACTTCATCCATAAGTATCGTCACTAAGGGGATCTGTAGACACCCCATTTTGGACGTTCATTTATAATCACACTACTTATGTGTCTCGCCTTTGATTTGGGTCAAAACTCGTTAAGTTAGACATGTTTTGTTAAGTTTCTGACTGACTCCGTTAGTTAGGGGCCAAATTAAACATTAAAACTATTGCTGAGGCCAAAAAAGTGATTCCAGCACTTAGATGCCTCGTACGAGACATTGATGTCTCGTACGAGGTATCCCCCTCGACAGTCGGGTTTTTGGTCAGTTTCCTTGTTGATCTTAACCCCTTTTCTTAGCAAACACTCATGCAATCCGGGGAAAATCCCATTGCCGATCCTAGAGTCCTAAAATAACAAGAATTAAGTCTTTGATTCCCAACCATAAATAACTCTCCAACTAAAACCATAGGTCACCAAAAACCTATAAATTAAGGGTTTCTTTCAGGCTAAGAGAATGAGGAGAATTTCTAGACAGCCTCAAGGCCGTTAAACAACCAAAAAGCTCTCATAATCAGTCTCTCTCCCATACTCACGAAATTGGAAGATCAAAGGCCTTTAGTCAAGGCCATCCATAGGATTCTTGAAGAAAACGCTTAGGTAAAATCCTTGCTTTCTATCTTCTTATCTCTTTCTTTACTTTGAAGTAGTGTGATTCCATCAAAGGATCAACTTAGAGCCTCTCCAATCATGTAGATGGTCTCGAAGCATATGATCCGACATCCCAAATAAATAAGCAATTATTTATTTGTTTGTTTCTCTCTTTTGGTACATGAATGCATGATTTTTAAACGATGATGATGATTTCTTAGCAAGAACAATCCTAGATTGGGTGAATTGGGTGCTCCATGACCTTCCTAATTCATAACTTAACCCCCGAATCCAGACATCTCGGTCCGTGTTCCGACAATAACATGGTGGCGACTCTCGAATCAGTAAGAAGGTAAATCGAAGGACGAAAATGTGCCTCGAAGCAAAACCTCGCACGTAAACACTGGTAAACAGATTCAGCCTTCGCTTAACGAACTTTAAACTGGCAAACAGATTCGCCAAACGGATTCAGCCAGTCCGCTCAACGGACTTTAAATAGGTATAATGGTTCTGCCAAACGGCTTCAGCCTCAGTCGGCTAACCAAACTTTGAACCTCAGCCACGGTGGGCCATCTCATATCAATGTATCCCTTCTATCAACAAAATTCACTCACATAGGGAGCATACCTCTATCCTTTGCAATTTGCGACCTTAGAGAATTTTTAGATGGTGCTCGTAGCTGCTACAGAAGTGTTGGGATTGTTTGCTATGACCCTGGCGGATCGAGTTAGTATGTTGACCCTCCCATCTTGCTTCTTTTTCCTATTCTCTAAGACTTCCCTCATTATCTCATCATAAGTCACAACGTAACAAGAATTTTCAAATTCATTCATAGTATTAGATCCCTCATTCATAATAGGAATTCAATGAGTGGTCTCCTCAATTTTGCCTAACTCTATTACATGAACCTCACCCTCACTAAGAACTATGAATTCCTTCTTGTCGATGAGGTCTTGGACGATGTTGCGGAGGCTAAAGCATTCTTCGGTAACATGGCCGCTATGTTGATGATACTCGCACCACTGTGATGAGAATGGTTGGCGGTAATCATCTTGGGGTTGTACCCTTGTAGAGGGGTAACTTGCCTTTTGGCCTTGAGAGTCTCAAGAGCTTCAGCTAGAGTCATGCCTTGGAGAGGAGTGTAGACACGGTCACTTTAGAACTTCTTGCCTTATGGCGGAGGGATTTTCTTGTAGTTCCCTTTGTCGTGGTGATGGCATTAATAGAGGAGTGTAGACACGGTATCCACACGTCGAACAGACTCAAGAACACATTCTTGATTGATTGCTAGAACCAAGGCTTGGTGAAGAAACAATTTCTTCATAGGAATTATTTTGCTCCATTAATTATTGTATTTTGATGATTCACAATCTCAAATTAAATAATCCTACCTCTCTATATTTTATTGTTTATAAAACAATGTGTATTGATTTCCAAAATCAACATTCGAGGCTGTCAAACCCGGCTGCATATATTTATATGAGGGGTTGACCTGATTCCATTTGGGATCAGGATTCCTTGTCCAACAAGAATTCTAACCAAACTGGCCAGAAGCGGCGAAAGCATCCGTACGGCTACATCAGAGCCGTACAGAGCTTGTCCAGCCGTACGGTTGATTTTCCAGTTCCTATTTTTTAGCCTTTTTCCAATCCGTTCTATTGTGTGTGACGCTAATAGGATTATATTAAGTTGGCAACGAGTCCGAACCATTTAGAACCTGTAAGTCATAAGCAGACTCTAGCAAGCCATTATGACTACCCAATTAGTATAACTTTGAAAGTCCAAGTTACCTTATAGAACATATCACAATCCCTTTGGCACACGATATCATATTGGACATAAGTCATGGTCCATGTCAACTTATGTTATCCAATGTTTTCTCGATCTCGAATAGAATGATATGAGCAAATGACATTAATCGCATCAATTTATTGGGTACGGCCGTACACTATCATCATATCAACTCATAGAGAGGCCAAGCAGATATCTCTCTTGAGAGAGGACAAATTCCATCTTGACTTATCATTGTTCCCTACAAGAATCCGATTATGCCAATCATAATCTTTATAACCACCCGGTTAAGGGTATCGTTTGATTACATCAAACATAATGTTCATCATGTGGAAGCCCATGATAATATCAGGTCTAAGGATTCAAATGGTATAACTATTATGAGATTTAATTATGATATTTGACAATGACATAAATCTCATAACGGGTCTATCCAGTACCTTGTTCTCCAACAAATACCCACAAGTTTAATCCGCATCCTATCCACTATAATCATCATATGATTATCCATTAAACTCATGCTAGCCCTTCATAAGTGCTAGGGACAATGATTATTATAATAAACATGCAAAAGTTATAATAATCGGGTTTGTTATCTCTATAACAATGAAGCTATGATATAATGCCATACGCCTTTCTCAAGGGCTTTGGGCATATATCCAACAATCTCCCACTTCCACTAAGCCCAATCAACGTGTATCCAATACCCATTGAGTTTAGTTATGATCTCCATCATTATTGCAAGTAAGATTATGTAAGATGATTATCCTTGTTATCATCATATGGTACTTTGTATATTTTGACATCTTCATGTGAGCGTGCGCCCCCCTCTGGCCAGCTTCCGGTGCCCGGCTTCCGGTTGTTTGCAAGGACTTGTTTGTTGCTCGATTGTTGTGAGTCGCCACCATGATTAACGAAACACGGACCGTGAGATTCTTAAGTTCGGGGGTTAAGTTATTGATTGGGAAGGTTAAG